>WNYA01000872.1:0-106989 GCA_019512145.1 Engystomops pustulosus
GGGCTGTCGTCGTCATGGAGACCAGCTCATACCTAGCAGAAATCATGAGACAGCTCTCTGACACAAATACCTATCAAAAAATTGCATCAGATCCCAAGTTTACTTTAAGCAACAAGATAAAGGAGATATTGGATGAGGCATTGAGAGCAAATGTTATTGACGATGACTTGTATAAATATTTAATAATAGAACACCCTACTACTCCTGTGTTTTACGTACTGCCTAAAATCCATAAATGTTTAGTCTCCCCTCCTGGTAGACCGATCGTTTCGGGCTCAGGATCGATCTTCTCCAATATTGCCACCTTTTTAGACAGAGTTCTGAGGGATCTAGCGATCAATGGCAAATCTTATATAAGAGATACGTCGGAATTCATTAATAAATTAAATGCTGTACACATTTCAGAACAAGACAGGGTCCTTCTAGTGTCCTTTGACGTTGTCTCGTTATACACGTCAATAGAACACAGGATGGGCTTGGATGCAGTACAAGGGCTACCCAGTACCACTCAAATGACATTAGAGACACAAGAACTGATCATGACATTGCTGGAAATTGTCTTAAGAAACAATTATTTCCTATATGGAGATGGTTTTTTCCTTCAAAAAGTAGGGGTGGCTATGGGCGCCAATATGGCGCCCACATACGCCAATATAGTAATGCGGGCCTTGGAGGAGGGCGTCGTCTATGCCTCCCCACTCTTTGAGCATTGCTTGGAGTGGTGGAGGTACATAGATGACGTCTTCCTCCTATGGACGGGTACCCAAGATGAACTTGAACAATTTCATTCATTTCTAAACACGATAGACAGGTCCATCAAATTTACGGTAGTCTTCTCCGAAACTTGCCTACAATTTCTAGATGTGCTGGTGACCAGACGGGGTGAACGATTCGATACAGACATTTATACCAAGCCAACTGACAGGAACACATTGGTAAGGTATGAAAGCAATCACCCACGAAGTACTATTAAGTCTTTACCTTATAGCCAAATGCTCAGGGTCAAGAGAATCACTAGTGACCCGGAAAAATTGACAAACAATTTACAGAACATGGCTCAAAAATTTAAAAAACGGGGATATCCGAATGCGGTCATTTCACATAACCTATCTAAGACAGAAACGAGAACAAGGGATACTCTTTTAATGGACAGAGAACAAAAAACGGACGTACACAGAATACCATTTGTAAGCACATACAATGACCGAAGTGACGAAATAGCCAGGGTCATTCGCAAGCATTGGCCCAAGTTAACTGGGAGTGACAATATGGTCTCAGAATTTGAGAATCCCCCACTCTTCTCGTATCGTAGATCTCAGAGTATCAGGGATAGAGTGGTGAGGTCAGATGTTGGTTCTTTCAAAATGAAAAAACAGTTGACTTTAACTGGACAGAACAGGAGGGGATGTTACCCCTGTTGCAATTGCATCAATTGTAATTTAATGCATAAAGGGATTAATTTTACACATAATGGTACTCAATATACTATTAAACATTTTTTGATGTGTGACAGCTCATATGTTATCTATATCCTGTACTGCCCATGTGGGCTGATGTATGTGGGAGAAACCACATTGGCATTTAAAATACGCTTCAACCAACATCGATACACCATAAGATCGGGACGCAAAGACCTTCCGGTCCCAAAACACTTTTGTGAGATGGGACATACAGAAAAACACCTGCGTTTTAGATTGATTGATCACATCCCTGCATTGAGACGGGGGGGCAATAGGGAACGCTTATTAAAGAAAAAAGAATTACAGTGGATCTTTATGCTGAATACACTCAAACCTAATGGATTAAATGTAGATTTTAAACTGAATGCAATATAAAGGGGTTAAAAGGTTGTGGTGCCGACCTATAGGTCCTGTTCCTGTTCTCTTAACATCTTAGTAGTGTATACAAATTGATATGATTGGTGGACATTTGATATGTATACTAATGGAAATGTTATTCTTATTCATCTTTTCAGATTATGAATTTACAAAGAATTAGAGCTTGTCCAGACGACCTCCGTATGTTCCATTCCTCATTTGCATCACTCAATTTTTTCTATGCATTACGTATGTGCACGTTCCAATGAATTATCGATACAGCCAAACTTTATATGCTTTTGGGCCACAGCATACATTGAACTGATGTTCCTCACGTTTGTCTACCCCTATGAGGGCTATATAGCATAATATAGGTGGTCATATAGTTGGAGTCACAAATTTTGTGGCAAACCCAGACCACCAATGCATTATTCTCATGTGTGTCGCATTAACTAACCCTCTTTATACTGGTGACATTGTGTATTCTTGTTAGCTGTGTGCCAGTCTATCCAGACGCATGTATTTCGCATCGATTATACTTACCTCATACAAGTTATGGAAACGGCATCTGTCCGTAAGCTGGCTGTTTACACGTCTCCGAGGCAACGAAGAGCAACTTCCGGTGTCCCTGGCGCATGCGCAGTCGGGCGTTCCCGGCTTGCGCTCCAAGGATGCGGCCGAGCTATATGCTGGGGAGCGTGCACACTGTGCGAACATTCAGAGTGACGATCGGAGCGGGGGTACGTCTAAACACCTCGATGGGTGTTTTTTTAGTATCTTACACTGAAGCACTGTATCACAATGATTGACTTATTAATGTCTGTTTTAATGGGAGCTTGGTCACAATGATTACACAGTGTATGTAACTTTAATATTATAAATGTTTGTATACATATTTATTGTCATATGTGGACATGTTTGTAACACTATTTGATTCGCCACAAGTTGTGAGGGGCGGGGCTCATGAAGTCACGTGACCACTGAATTTTTGTATATATGTCCATGTGAAACACTGATTGTTTAGCTTGAGGAAGGCTCAAGGCGAGCCGAAACGTCGCTGATGCACATGAAATAAAAGGACCACATTCTTTTTGACTACATCGTTTGGAGTGCTGCTTTTTTTCTTTTTTTCTAACGTAGTTTTACCCGAATTTTACAGATTTTGGAGAACGCTATCCAATCGTGGCGCATTGGCGCCGGCATGCACGCGACGGAAATCAGGGGCCCGGGCCATCGGAAAACCTGTCAGATTCGGAGAAACCGACGTATTATTAAAAAAACCTGTGTCGCTTGACACATGCTTACCTGCACCCAGCCTGGCTTGGTGAAATTCAGTGCACTCCGACGGAATTCAGCGCAGCAGCGACACCTGGTGGACATCGGGGGAACTACCTTAGTGAATCGCCGGAAGACCCGAATCCTCCACAGAGACCGCGCCGCTGGATCGCGAATGGACCGTGTGAGTTAATCTGCCCCATTATGATACAGGATACCGAATTAGCTATAGGAGCCTTTTAAAGTGATTGGCACCCTCCGATGACATCACAGGTCATGGATCGACCATCAAAGAAGGCAGCGCTCATATATAGCACAGTTAGGTGCTGCAGTCAGGTTTGACCGCAGGACCTAATAGTTTAACTGCAAGTTTAACAGTTTAACTGTCTCATGCTGGCGTTGACCAGATGTGAGGGGTTAATATGGTTATTTCTATGTGTTTCAAGACAAAAGCGCAATGTATTTTATCTGCAATCCTCTTCCCACAACCCCTTTCCCTGCCTACTTGCTAGCACTGCTCTAAACTGAGGCAACAACTGGGCAGCAGCCCTTACCCTGGATAAGTGCACAGTACAGTAAGACAGACAAACAAAACAACAAGGCAGAGTCAGCCACTCTTATTAAAAGCAAAAATTGTGGTAAAGTATTAAATTGCAAGGCAGAAGAGTAGGGAAGGTACAAGTAAAAAGTAAAAATTGCAGCTAAATCAAAACAGAGTATCACAGAATCTAACAAAGATAATGCGAATCATCCGGTATTTAAGGAGTGATCGGAAGCTCCCCAGAAGTTGATTGGAGAAGTACTCAAGCACAATGCAATGCACAACAAAGGATTTCCGCAAACCGCATGGGCATCCTCAGGCTTATGGTACACTAATTCGGAAAGTGACTCGTTGGTGGGGTCTGGGAATGTGGGAGATAAGGACCTTGTCAATGAGTTTCCTTGAAGGATCTGCTGACCCATTTCCAGAAGCCTCTAGCCCTCAGGGATTTCCCAAGTCGGAATCTGAGAGTGGGTTTAAGTCTTTTAAATTTCATCAATATTCTCTTGAAGTTTAGAGACGTGGCTTGGTGCTACTTCCATGAACGTATGAGGGACACTCTGAAGTTCTGAGGAACGAGAACATTGTGGTGGCATTCAAAAAAATATGGGCCGCGTCATGCATAGGATTGTGTACTAACACATATTTCATGCTGAAAGAGTCTACTGCCAATCAGCCAACCTTCCACAAAACGTTACACTCGAGTGTGGAGCTCAGCCATGAGACACATCTACAGAATGTCACTCCAGCAAAAACCAGGGAGCAAGGAAGGTCCAATAAAGGTCAATTCAGACACTTCAGGAAACACTGAATCCCATGTATGGAAATGTATTTGCTGATGCGGTAAAACCACCATGATGAACATGACCTGTGACATAAACCTCTCATCATCCACAACCTCACCTTTACAGCAGAGTGCGGCTTACCTCATCCAGTTTTAAGCCTCCTATCATTTGTTTGGTATAACTGGTTTAAGGAGATTTTTCTCTTTTTCATTCACTCTGATTATCAATAAAATGCAATTGTATCACATGTGTACTACTATTTGATGCTTAATTAATTAGAAGAATTGAAGGCTCACTGAGTGTTGTTGTACAATTGCACACAACTCATGGCACAACTCCCATGAGGGCTGCCACAATTTATTGTCATTGGAGCACAGTCCCACAACATTTCTGATCTTACGTACAGTCAAGGAGGAGGGAGGAGATGGACACGAAACCCACCACATTATTTTATAGATTCAGGAATCTCTGGTTACCAGGGGTGCACGAGCAATCAGGCGAGTTGAACCTCTTGCCTCAGGCGGCACCACCTGTAAAAAGATGGGAGGCAGCATCAGCAGAAGTCGATACTTAAAAATAGCATTTCTTCACACCAGATGTCAGCATGGGTGTGAGACACTCTCATGAGACTCATGTACTTATAGAATTACCTGATATATTACTAGTGGATGGAGTGGTGGGGGCGCTGTTCTCTTGTTCCTCTCAGGCAGCAGGCAGTTATGCTTTTTACAATGGATGTTAGGACAAGGGGTTCCCTTTTTCAAATCAAAATTAGACATTAGGTCCCACTGGATGTCTGGGAATTTTGCAAAAGAGACCATGAAATACTGTGTTGTGCGCCATGTCCATCTCCTCCATTATATTTTTTGTAAACATTATCACTTTGCATAATTTTTTTCACACCTGCCTAAAACTTTTGCACTGTACGGTTTTTCTGTAACCTATACATTTCCTCATTTATTTCTAACATGTTTTATTCTGTACATCCATATTTAATCATCACGAGGCTTGTATCATTTTGTATGACATTTTGAGTTCTTTTTACACTTCGCAGATGGGAGCTCTTTGAATTTTATAAAGAATCCACAATAAAAAATCAAGACTGCCTGAGTCTATTACGTTCTGGATCCTCGAGTGCTCTTCAATGTGTGAGTGTTTTTTCTCCGCAGCCAGTTGGAGCTCGCCAATCTTTTCTAAGTTAACGTCCAGCTGTTACCTATAATGGGGCTTCTTTTACTTCAGCTGAAGAGACAAACCGTTCGCGCCTGTTGACTCTTATTGAAGATGATGAAAGAAGCCGAAGACGGAGCCGCACCGTTTTTGCCCGTCTTTGTTTTTGTGTTGTTCTCCTGAAATACTGGAGAGGACAAGAACAGAAAATCTGACAATTATTTCTTCTAATATTGAATCTTTTCACAGTTGAAAATTGTTTTCTGAATTAAAAACACACAAAGGGCACAAGTCTCTGATGGTTCCAGCACTACATGGACAGCGCATGTACATTCATGCGGAAAGTAAAATGTGATGATAATTTACCCAAAGGTGCTCAGCAGAAAGGTATTCAAGTTCTGTAGACAATGGGGGAGAATTTATCATATGCCACTGCTTGTGCATTGGTCTACAACGGAAGCCATGCCCCCCCGCAACAGAGGATACATCAAGAGGCTTATAAACGCCCTGCACCGGCCAACTGTACCACTGGATATGCCCCTTCACGCCCCCCCCCCCCCACATGCCCACTTGGCATGCACATGGTGTGAAGGGGAAAATAATCACAATTATTGCTGTATCACTTATAATTGTTTTAGGACTTCTAAACCAAAATACTAGTGTAAGTTTCCATTATATTGTCTTGCAAGCAGAATAGAGAGAGCAGCTCTGGAGCACATTATATCTGTGAGTTGCTGTGTGAGGCTGTGTCTGGGGCTGGGGCCTGCTCTCACCTCTCCCAGGGAGGGAGTGGGTTTCCAGGCAAGAGCCAGGGCAGCAAGTCCCAGGATCCTGCTTTACGGTCTAGGCCGGGGGGAGGCAGGGGTATCCAGCTACCGGCCAGCGCTGTGGAAGCCTTGGGGATGAGAAGATCCACCAGGAACAGCAGCAATGCTGCTCCAACTCCCTCCACTTGATTAATGCAAGTGGAGTGAGTGGTGCAGAATCTTTTCCGAGCAAGACCTCAGGAAAGTTGGATACTGCGGGAAAGCTAAGTGCTCAGAGAGGTGAGGCTGACCTCAGTGAGGAGGGCTGGGGAATGCTGAGGACCTGGGAGTCTATTTCCACCTATGCCTCCCGGGCTCTAGGCCACCTCTCTGAGTATGAAGAAGCCAGCAAGATGGGGAGGAGGCTGCGGCAGGCATGCCAGGGCAAGCTCTGCACAGAAGAAGCAGAAAGAGCAGATTTTGGCTGAGATATCCAGAATTCAGAGCGCAATTGAAGCTTTGGAAGAGAGAAAGGCTTGCCTGCTGGAGAGGAGTGGACCATTCAAAGAAAAAATCTTGAATGATGAGAGGTTCCGGGAGATGGAGAAGCAGAGGTGGTTGATGGGGCTTCAGCCTGAGAGTCTGACGGAGGAGGAAAGCCCAGTGCTGTACATTGGGCCCCCTGCAGGACAAGCGTCCATGTCATCTAGCTGCAGTTCTACCGGCCCGGGTGAGAACAGTGACAGCCACCAGGGAGGGGTGCTAATGGCGGAGATCAGACGGCTCGAGTCCCCTGTGCACCTCCAGGACTTTTCTTTTGGAGACGATCTGCCGGAGGATGCACCAGGGGCAGCAATCCACGAAAGAAGACGACCAAATCCGTGGAAGTGGTGAGTCTAGTCTACGCAGAGTCAGCTCACTGTGAGAGCCCCGTTACCCAGGTCCTGCAGTGGACTCAGTGCCAGGGAGTGGGGAGATTACATGTGTGAAATCTGATGTGGCAATGGGCTCCGTCACTGTTTGTGGTAACGGTGGGGGAGCAGGGAAGGCATCGGTCGGAAGGCCGTACAGTAAGGGCGGCCATGCAGAGGGCATTCCATACAAATCCAGTGCTGTGGTGTGTGTCCCAATGGGAGAGGGGATAGCCTGGCACTAGTAGCAGCTTCCGGTGCTGTTGCTGCTGATTTCCTAGTTGGGGGGCGGCGGCAGTGTGGGGGGGTCGCTGAGGCTGAGGGCCCCCAACCTCTCAAACAGGGTTTTGAGTTGGTGTTGGGGATACCATATGTTCTGCGGAGACTCATGTCTAGCGACGCCTAACACCGCCTTAAGATCAGAGGAGACTGTTACCTAATCCCAAAAAAACAATAAAGTGTGACAAGAGTTGGGGTCGCCTCTGGGCGATGCTCTGCGGGGGGGACCCTAGTCCATTGTGCCTGAAGATGCGGAGGTGGTCATGTCCCCTGATGTTGGTGCTGGTCCAGCCAGTGTGAGTGATGTCAGTAATGTTGTAGTGATTAATGCAAGTGGAGTGAGTGGTGCAGAGCTTTGCGAGTGAGTGATGGAGTGACTGGTGGTACGGGTGGCGAGGCTAAGTGTAACATGGAGGTGGGTAATGTTAATGTGGTGGGTGCAGGGGTTGGTCCGGTTGCTCCCCTAGTGGTGGCCCCGGTTAAGAGCTATGCCAGTGTCGCTGTTGGGGGAAGTGAGGTTCCATCATCCTCGTCTCTGGGCTCTGGGGACGGCTTTTTGCAACGGCGCCTCCTGCAGGCCTTACAGAAGGGAGAAAGGACGATCAATGTAGCGGGGCAGGAGGTTAATTTGTCGTTTTGGATAGAAAGGCATGGTCTATCTGCCTTCCGAGAGCAAATAGGCAGGGAGACATCATGGTCGCTCCCGACAACCGGGCCGGGTGCTAACCATAGGAATGTAGGCCGTCTTCGGTGGCATGGCAGTGATGTATATGGTATCTGGTCAGGGGCCTGGACCTTCATGGTGAAGTTGCGGCGTTCAGGTAACTCAGTCGGCCACATCCCATCACCAGCCTTCCTGGGGAGGAATCGGATGCTGATTTTCTACCGGGGGCAGCCAAAGCTATGTCACAGGTGCGGTGACCCCACACATTTCAGCACAAACTGCACCGTGCAGAAGTGTGCCTTGTGTGGGGGTGTGAAGGCCATGAGACTGAATCTGCTGAAAAAGCGTAAGCGTGGCACTAAAAAGAAGAAAAAGGGTAAAAAAAGGGAGTTGTAAGATCTTCTCCCACCCTGTCTAAGGTACCCAAGGAAGGTGCAACCAACCCCCCGCTGGTCGAACTTTTAAATAGATTCCTGGCCCTGGATGGAGCCTCTCCTGACAATGGAGGGGCTGAAGGTGAAGGGCCAGAGGTGGCGGAGGGGCCTGCAGGGGGTGCCGAGTATCCCCCTGGGGAGTCAGGGTCCTCAGGAGTGGAGACTGGCCCAGAGTCTGGAGACGAGGATGAGGAGGCAGGTCCTGGATCTGCCCCTGAAACATCAGAGTTGCGGGAGATGGACACCACAATATGTTTAAAAAGGGGGTGTTCATTTCCCGAGGGTGGTGGTAAGATGGGTAAAAAGAAAGCCGTCTAACTCAAACACTCATGATGGCGGCACCCACTCCATTGACGCTGGCGTCCATTAATGTCACCAGCATTAGATCTGATGCGGCTAGATTTGCGGCCTTTGATTTTCTCGGCCGTGTTGAAGCCGACATTTTATTTTTGCAGGAGACCAGGCTGCCAGATTTGGCGGCCGTGTTTAAAACTAAGAGGCCTTCCTATTGGTCTCCTGCCGCCGAGGTGTATTGCAGATTGGCGGTCCTTTTTACCACACCGGTAGAATGCCGACAAGTTATTGAGTTAGAAATGGGGAGGTGCCTGATCCTGGATGTCCTCATGAAGGGACAAGAACTTCGTCTAATTAACATCTATGGTCCCCAGTCCAAGTGGGACAGGAAGTGTCTCTTTATGAGGATCAAGCCCTACCTTTTTACAAGTTGGCAGGTGGTCTTTGGAGGGGATTTCAATGCTGTCACGTGGCCCCAAGATAGGGGAGGTTCCAGAGACAAGCTGACTTATGATAGCGTCGCTCTTAATAGCATAGCTAATGAGGCTCACCTGGTGGATGTCCACATCCAGCACACCCCAGGCCACATGGGGTTCACCTATTATAGGGGTAGTTGCAGGTCTAGAATAGATTGTTTTTTTGTAAAGGAGGAAGTCATTTCTTCACCAGTTTCTGTTGTTGAGGTGGAGTTCTCCGACCACTGTCTAATTTTGTTTTCTCTGAATGTTAAAGAGACCCCCCCCCCCTGGATGGGAAGAGGCTACTGGAAGCTCAATTCGTCTCTCCTAGACGAAGCAGAGGTAAGAAAATCCTTTGAGGACTTTCTTCAGAGCCAGGTACCGGGTCCTGGGCCTTTGTAGCAGTAAGGCTACATTCACACACATGTATGGGGGACGTACATACGGCCGACGTATATACGGCCTATATTGATCCCCCATACACTTCTATGGGCTCACGGCCCTGTACGGGAGCGGTACGGTGCAGCACACATGCGGCAGCGTACCGCTCCGTAGCCCGGGAAAAGATAGGACATGTCCTATCTTTTCCCGTGATACGGTGACGTGCCCTGTATCTTCCTATGGAGAGGGGGGGGGGTGAGCAGCGTTCATCCCCTGCTCCTCTCCGCAGCGCCGATGTATGCCCGCCGTACTACGGTACAGCGGGCATACATCGTGTGAATGTAGTCTAAGTCAGAGTGTTGGGAGATGTTCAAGAAAAGGGTGGCGAGATTCTTCCGCCAGCTCTCGAGCCTCAGGAGCCTGGACAGGTACCGCCTGTATCAGGGCCTGAGGAGGAAACTCGAGCATCTCGTCTCGACTGGAGGTAGTCGTGAGGACATCTCCAGAGTGAAATCTTTGCTGAAGAGGTGTCAGTACGATAGAAACGCATCTTTGGTTTTTGAGAGGGATTACGGGAAATACCGTAAAGATGGTAAAGTTGTCACAGGACTGGTTCACAATACGGGATCCCTGAAAAGGTCCAGATTAGAGATTCTGGAGGTCGTCACATCCTTCTACTCACTCTTGGGCAGGTAGGATCTAGTTCGGGATGTGAAGTCAGCTTTCCTGGCTGAAACTGTCCCTGAGCCAGGAGTAGACCCCTCTCTTGATGTTTTGACAGATATGATCAGGGAAGAGGAAGTCAGCCGGGCGATTGAAGGGCTCGCCCTCAAGAAATCACCAGGTCCGGATGGCTTAACATCCGAGTTTTATAAGACCTTTAAGGACGCCTTGGTTCCCCTCTTGACTGAGGTATATAATGAGTGTCTTTCCTCGGGTACTCTGCCGAAGTCAATGAGGAGGTCTGCCCTGATCATCCTGTCAAAGGGTAAGGACCGATCTCGTATTTAGAACTGGCGGCCCATATCACTTCTCAATGCGGACAGAAAGGTTTTGGCAAAGGTGCTGTTTAATTGGCTGGTGCAGTTTGCACCCCGGCTCCTTTCGGGTACCCAGCACTGCTCTGTTCCAGGCCGCAGTACATTTACCGAAGCCCCTTCTGCTCTAAAGTTTAAAAAGTGTTAAAACCGCGATACAGCGGTTTATAACACTAACGAAAGTAAGTACCGGCACCAGCTCACCCTGACCTCACCCTGAGCTGGTGCTCGGTACTTACAGCTTACCCCTGCCATTCTAAATGGTAGGTTTCCTTTAAGATCAATGTAGCAAACCTCAATGTAGCAAGAAGTGCATTATGGGTGTATAAATACCTACTGAACACTACCCCTTATGGTATTTCTTAGTCCTATGACCTCAGCTGATCCCAGATCCTTGCTATATACTCTCGGCTTTATCTGTCGCTGCAGCCAATGTCCTCCGCACATACAGACAATGGGAGATCTGCACAGGGGGAATTAAGAGAAGTGGAATCATTCTGTTTTACAGAAGTTAATTAGGGAACAGCAGAAGGAAGATAAGGGAGGTCATAGAGGAAAAAGCCTTAATAGAATCCAATCCCCAAAAGCCATGAATATCTGCTTTAATTATTCAGTACATCTTTTTATTGCTTAGCTATAGGTTTTTTGGGGAAAAAAATGCACAATACAAGCCGAATTCATTATTTGCATAGCCTGTTTTCACAATACGACTGAATTCATGATTTACGATTTGGCGTAAATTTCCGTTAAGGTGGAAATTTTGGTGCACATTTATGCCAGTCCCCACCCTTGTCTATTTTGTGACTTTTGTAGTTGTTTTTGTGATTTTTCGTATGACTGTCGCAAACAACCCACACAGCAAAAAACACTTGCAGCAGATTTATCAAGGGCCAAAGCCACTGTACTGAATCTATTCCTATGGAGAGACTATTCCTAAACAATACAGAGTAGAGCATCCATGAGTCAGGTCAGATTGAAATACTCCACCCAGACATAAAAGTCAGGAGAAGAAAGGGTCAGTGGGTAGGCTTTTCTGTAGACCATGGGCCACATGTATCACTTGTTTTTTCTGGTGTTTTTGCGCCTTTTCATACTGAGGTACTGTTTTTGCTGCATTTTTGCGACTAAACGCCAAAATAGCCTCGCAGCAAAAATAATCAGGTTTCCCTCATCTATGTTACCAATCCAGATGTTTTGTTGCGCCTAATGATATTCATCACTTGCGACTTTTTATTTAGGTGCAAAAACACTCCAGCCCGAAGGTGGCGTTATCTGAGAAGTAGCACTGAGCCCAGAGCAGCTCATCCCCAGCAGCAGAGCTCAGAAGACACTAGTACAGATAATACAGACACTGCAGACACTAGTACAGATAATACAGACACTACAAACACTGCAGACACTAGTACAGATAATACAGACACTACAGACACTGCAGACACTAGTACAGATAATACACACACTACATACACTGCGGACACTAGTACAGATAATACACACACTACATACACTGCGGACACTAGTACAGATAATACAGACACTACAACACTGCAGACTAGTACAGATAATACAGACACTACAGACATGCAGACACAGTACAGATAAATACCAACTCATACACTCGGAACCTAGTACAGATAATACACACACTACATACCATGCGGAAACAAGTACAGATAATACAGACATTACAGACACTGCCAGACACTAGTCTACAGCACTACAGACACTACAGACACTGCAGCACTAGTACAGATAATACAGACCATACACACTGCCGACACTAGTTACAGATATACAGACATTACATACATACTGCAGACACTAGTACAGATAATACAGACATTACACACTGCAGACACGTAGTACAGATAATACATGACATTAACATACACTGAGACACTAGTACAGATAATACCGACTTACATACATGCAGACACTATGACAGATTATACAGACTTACATACACTGACAGCCACTAGTAAATATACAGACATCTACACTGCAGACACTGTACAGATAATACAGACATTACATCACTGCAGACACATAGATACAGATCATCACAGACTACTAATACTCTACACTGCAGACACTAGTACAGATAATACAGGGACATTACATACACTGCGACACTTAGTACAGATAATACAGACATTACATAACTGCCGACAAGTACAGATAATACAGACACTACATACACTGCAGACACTAGTACAGATAATACAGACATTACATACACTGCAACACTAGTACAGATAAACAGACATTACTACACTGCAGACACTAGTACAGATAATACAGACATTACTACACCTGCAGAACTAGTACAGATAATACGGACAAACTCTACATGACACGCAGACACTCGTAAAGATATACAGACATTACATACACTGCAGACACTAGTACAGATCATACAGACACTACATACACTGCAGACACTAGTACAGATAATACAGACACTACATACACTGCAGACACTAGTACAGATAATACAGACACTACATACACTGCAGACACTAGTACAGATAATACAGACATGAGATACTCTGCAGACACTAGAACATATAATACAGACATGAGATACTCTGCAGACACTAGTACAGATAATACAGACACTACATACACTGCAGACACTAGTACAGATAATACAGACATGAGATACTCTGCAGACACTAGTACATATAATACAGACATGAAATGCTCTGCAGACAGGAGCTGCAGACTCTATTTACAGTTCATCACCTTCTATTTACAAAACATTCTGCAGAATCCTGAGCTCAGAGCAAGAGAGAAGAGAAGTTTGCAGAATTTTGCAGATACTACATACAAGTGTCCCCCCTGTAGCAGGATGACCACATTGGTGTCTGAGGGGGATACTGTGCAGAATTACAGGGGTGCAGCAGGAGACCGGCACTGGGGGATCCCCTCCAGGAGAAGCCACTGCTGAGGAGGTCACTGGGTGCTGGGTGTCACACACCTGGGTGCTGCTGTGAGTGTTATCTTCATTCTGGGCTGTGGGAGAAGCAGAGAGGAGCTTGTAGCAGGATCACATGTAACTGCCCGAATCTAACATTGCGCCTAAACTGTGTTAAGGTAAAGTGATTAATAAGAGGCAGAAAATTACCTTATCACAGTTGGTTGTAGCTTGTGATATTTCTGCCGCAACAGTGTGCCAGAATTTAGGCGCAACTTCTACACTTAGGAGCACAAAAGTGATACATAGGACCCCGTGTTGGATTTGTCACAGATTTTCAGTGTAGATCCACAACACTATACAGTTCAAGACATGTGGACACTCTGTAACTGCTGCTGCAGCGCCCGAAAATGACAGATTTGCGCTAAGATAATAGTCTAAAATGAATTGATGAAGGCTTTTAGACAATTTTTTGTCCATTTAGGCAATTTTACGATTCCTCCGACGAAGAGGGATTGGCCTTTTAAAGGGGGGAGTTGTTTCATATGAAGTTGGTGCAGACATTATGGAAATTAGTCCTTGTGCCAAAAAAAATTAAGGTGGGTATGCCAACACATGAAGGGATGATGGACATATATATATATACGGCCGCAAATTTTTGGGACGCAAATTGTCGTCTATGATGCCCGGGCTCGGTAAGGTGAGCACCATACCGTGCTGTGGCCGCACAAAAGATAGAACATGCTCTATCTTTGACCATAAGAACGGCTGTGCAGCTCTATTTTCTATGGAGAGGGGGGTGGGGGTGGAGTGGGGCTCCCAACGTGTTCCCACCCAAGTGTAGCCATGTGGACATATCACATTGATGAATCTGGTGCAGCACAAGACTAGTGGTGACTGGATCTGCACTGTCGGAGCCCGAGACGCTTTCATGAATTTCCGTTGTGTTTTGGGGAACGTTCTAGTCTGAGAGAATATTTTCACTTGATGATTCAGCTCAGTCAGGACGATCCAGTGACTGTAAGGAGATAAGTCATTAGAATCTTGACCAGCTTCTCCTTATCAATAAGCTATTAGTGTGAGAACAGAAGGGGAAGCTGATTTATACAAACTAGAAAACAAACTGCTAAAATATGGAAGAAATGCAGGGAAAAAAGGACACAGGGGCATTAGCCTTTGATAAAGTATTTCACAAAGTTTACTATTATCATCTGTTCATTTATACATTTTGGTTAGAGGAAATCTGCAATTTGCCTTAATGCATTATGAATTGAACATACCTTGATAATGCTGTAGCTACACTGATGCAGAAACATATCTTGTTTAATCCCTGAACTGAGTGGTTTTGCTGAAAAAAACAATTATAAAATTATGATAATGAGGATTTGTCGCTCCTGTGGCTGCCCCGGGACCTTCTTCTATTACCCTAAGTATGCTCCAGCCCTGTCCTGCCCAACATAAGCCGAGAATACATCATCACTGTGCTGTCACTGACAGGCAGAAGTAATCAATTGCTGCACCATCCCCCAGCTGCTGTGTATGAGTCATCCAGCTCAGGTTGATTAAGTCCTGTCTGGACAGTTCAGGCAGCTCCTGTGTATTTGGAAGTAATGTGTTTATGTACTGCACCCAGCTTTCCAGAGGTCCTGAATTTTAGTTTTTTGGAGCAAACCCACTCCGTTTAGGGATTAAACAAGATATGTTTCTGCATCAGTGTCACGACAGCATTCTCAATGTATGTTTGGCTCACAATGCATAAAAACAAATGGTAGATTTCCTTTAAACATTTAGATACACTTGTAATCTAAAGCAGATGTAGACAGTAGCCCTAATATAACATACATTAGTGAACAAGATTTTTCGGCATATGTAAAGTGTGTGGCTGCATTCACACTGCCGTATGGGGTACGTATATACGGCCGATGTATATATGGCCTATAGACGTCCCCCATATACGGCAATGGGCGCACGGCACCGTACGCCTCCATAACCCATGAAAAGATAGGACATGTCCTATCTCTTCTCAGCATACGGCGCCATGTGCCATGTTTCTCTATGGAGAGGGGTGGGGGTGAGCAGCAGCTGGCGCCGCCGTGTGCCCGGTGTGCTACCGTACAGCGGGCAATAGCAGTGTGAATGCAGCCTAAGGCTATATTCACACTGCCGTTGCCCGCCCGTACCGTACCGTAGCGGGCAACGGCAGTGCACGGGGAGATGAGGAGGAGGTGAGTGCAGCTCACCCCCGCCCCTCTCCATAGCAACCTATGGCGCACGGCGCCGTATTACGGGAAAAGATAGGACAGGTCCTATCTTTTTCCCGGGTACGGAACGGTACGGTGCCGCACGTGTGCGGCACCGTACCGCTCCCGTCGGGTGCCGTGCGCCCATAGAAGTGTATGGGGGACGTATATCGGCCGTATATACGTCCCCCATACGTTAGTGTGAATGTAGCCTAAGACTGTATTCTAGAACAGAGGCGTAAATTGTTTTATTGTGTCTTTGAAGGAATCCTTAGGAAAGTTGTCCCAAATATCTTGAAGAACCAAGCACAGATCTTCTACCAGACGGAATGGAATGATATCGCGGCTCTGGGTGTCATCACTTTCAGGACACTTCGTTCTTCTTTACATTGAAGACAATTCTTAATGACATCGACTGGATGCTGGGGATTGTTGTCCTACTGCGGAATAATCAGATCTAGTACAGTTACTGCTGGCAGATGTGGCTGTAGATCAATAACATTTCTGAATTTTTTTCTACATATGTGGATATTGCCTTGTACTTGTGGTGTGATGGTTTTGTTGTTGTATTTTTACCTTTTAGTAACCTCCATTGATTCCACATCATGATCGATTGAGGAGAAGAAGTCATCTGTCATGTGACTGCGGTCTGATCAGACAACACTTTATTACAGATATCAGATGGATACGTCTGTGGTCAGCGCCGCGGCCTCCTCCGAGTGTTACCGAGTGTTTAATAAATGGAGGCCTCGGTCACCTTGGGCACTTACCTGAGCAGAATCTTCTATTAGATTGTATTCTCCCGTCATCGCTTGTTCTCGGCCGGAGCTGAAAATGACCTCTATGACAAAGAAGAAAAGGAAGATAACACAATAGAGACTATAAAGGCAGCGATGTACTACATGTATCATGCAGGACCCGGAGCACTAGGAATCATGTGACGCCCCATTAACCCGCATAAATTCCTCTGTAAATTTTATGGGAAAATGCTGCTGAAAATTAATGAGCCGTCACATGGTGTTATGGGATATCGCTGGGATATGCCATTGTTTGAGCATCAGTTGAGATTTTTTTTTGACTGTGGATTAACCTTTTAATGATGCACAATTCATGTACGGCACACGGTGGTTACCCCTGCGTGAAGAACGCTCATGGGCTTAGTCCTCTTCATATAGGGCGCACTGGCTCAGATCCCCGGTTTTAAAGGGGTGCTCCCCTTTCATGTGGCTTCGTAAACAACCCACACAACAAAAAACACTTTCAGCAGATTTATCAAGGGCCAAAGCCACTTTACTGAAACTCACTGCAAAATATCTTGTTTAATCTGTGTGGTTTTGCTGAAAAAATTATGATAATGAGGCTCTGTCACTCCTGTGGCTGCCCCGGCGCTTCTCCTCACCCTAATTATGCACTGCTCCAGCCTTGTCCTGCCCAGCATAAGCTGTGAATATGTCATCATTCTGTTGTCCCTGACAGGCAGAAGTAATCAATTGCAGCACCATCCCCCCATCTGCTGTATATGAGTCATCCAGCTCAGGTTGATTAGTCCTGTCTGGACAGTTTGTGAAGCTCCACGTAGTGTGTTTATGAACAGCAGCCAGTCTGAACCCAGCTTTCCTAAGGTCCTGAATTTAATAATTGTTATTTGAGAAAAACCACTCAGATCAGGAATCAAACATGATATGTTTCTGCACCAGTGTAACTACAGCATTCTCAAGATATGTTTGGTTCACAATGCATAAAAACAAATGTTAGATTTCCTTTAAAGGACATCTACCAACAGGATGAAGGATTGTAAACCAAGCACACTAACATACTAACATACTGGTGTTAGTATGCTCCCAAGGTTGACAAACATGGTTGTTTCCTTTCAAAAACAGCTCCACATCTAACCATGGGTAGTGTGTGGTACTGCAACTAAGCTCCATTCATTTCCATACAGCTATGCTGCAATACCGGCACAGACCACAGTCATGTGCTGCGCTGTTTTTGGAAGAAAGCAGACAAGCTCGGGAGAACCCCTTTAACCTCAAAAGGTGCCACAGTCAAACTTTTGAAATGGTGATGGCGCAAGGGCACCGGCATCTTGGTGCTGATCGTCCAATCCTTTCACGTGATATCGTATCCCGGGACGATCTGAGTGGCTCCCATAGCTGTTATTCCACCACTGATACATTTTTGCAACACATAAAAATGTTAATTTCTGTATAAAAGTTACTGCTGTCAGAAAATGAGACTGCTAGAAATTTTGGGCTGTGGCTCTTCGCAATAGCCTGATATTTGTTTGCGCCAACTATCTCACCGCTATATTGAACAGCTGTGCTAGTGAAAAAAGAGGAAAATGGGCGCCAAAAAATTGCCAATTGTGGAAATGCACTCACCTGATTGGGTTGTACTGATCTCCGGTCAGTGGGGCTCATTTACTAAATTGTCCGTACGCCGCACTTTCGTCGGGTTTCCCGAATATTTACACTTTGTGCCGAATTGCCCAGGGATTTTGGCGCACGTGATCGGATTTTGGCGCCGTTGGCTTGCAAGCGACAGAAATCGGGGGGCGTGGCCGTCGGACTACCCGACGGATTCGGACAAACCGCGGAATCTAAAAAAGGATTTGTGTCGCAAGATCAGCACTTACATGCACCGGGGAGAAGAAGGTGAACTCCGGCGGACCTCGGCGCAGCAGCGACACATGCAGGAAAACAGGCGTACGATGTTAGTGAATCGCGCCAGATCCGAATCAGCGTCGGACAACGCACCGCTGGATCGCGACGGTACCGGGTAAGTAAATCTGCCCCATCGTGTGTAATGGTTTATTATTGCTCCCGCTGATGGTTAGGAGGTTTTACCTCTGCATTCGAAGGATCAGAGAAATCAACATTGGGGTTGGCTTTTGCCCTTGTGTTGGCTTCGGCACAAACCACTGGACAGAACTTCAGGGTTTAAGATTTATGTTCCGTTATTGTTGAAAAACGGGAAGATCTGAGCTCGTTTTGGTTTTGAGCTCGTACCCAGCCCTTCGTCAGTTCTACAGCAACTGATGAAGAGCTCGGTACAAGCTTGAAACGTCTTTTCATGGCTTTGGCGCAGACCAATATATATGTGGCCGGGAGCGGGCTGACTAAAACAATAAAGCTGTACTTACCTTCTGGTGCCCTCCCGTATCCAGCGTATCCGAGCAGCGCTGCATTCAGCTTCCGGCCAGACACGACAACCTTCCAGCCCCCATACACAATGCTGTGTATAGGGACAGATAGGCGTACCCGGCCACGGCTGGCCGGAAGCTGAATGCAGCGCTGCTCCGGCGGCCATGTTTGTTTATTATTTTAGTCAGCCCGCTCCCGGCCACATATATATATTTTTTTAAAACTCGGACAACCCCTTTAATCCCTGAAGCTCCATCCATTGGTCTGCGCCAAAGCCATGAAAACACGTTTCAAGCTGCAGTAGTACCGAGCTCTTCTTCGGTTGCTGTAGAACTGCCGAAGAGATCAGTACAAGCTCGAAATCCATTTTCATCAGTTTTTTTAATCACAATTTCCTCTTCAATGATGTCAGTGAGGCAGGAAAATCTCTCTATGGCTGGAAGTGTTGGCTGTCTCGCGAACATTGTGGACACAGTGGTCACAGTGGTCACCGGAAGGAGAAGGTTGTCGGCATTGGCCATGGCGACCACCTGACCACCTTAGACAACGGTGTCAACAATGGATCAGAGGTCCGGGCAGCAAGAATGTGGAGCCAGAGAGAGGTAAGTATCGGTCTCCCCTTGCCCCCCCCCCCCCCTCGGCTTGATCTGGATGGGGAGGGGCTGTATAGTAATGTCTATGAGTTAGAATAGAATTTAGAAAAAAAACAACATTTTTTTGTTTTTATTGACTTATATTTCTTAGCACTTTTCTTCTGTGAGATGTAAAATTACTTCCCTCCTGGATTTGTTGTAAATTGTTTTTTAAAAACGTAAAAGCTTTTTGAAAAAAAAATGATGTCTGAATATATCGTGGAAAAATATGTTTTTTTCCCTGAACAGAACACTGAATCGTCGCTCACTTAGCTGAAATCTCATTTGCATTCAAAACCATAGTAAAAAAAAAATCCAACTTTCCCGGTATTTTACACATCGAGCCGGCGTTTTCCTGATGAGTCGCAGAGTAATCTCCCCGGCTGCCAAAATAGGCCATTAACCAAAGTTGTTTGAAGATCAGGTAGATGTGAATGTGGGATTAATAGCCCATTTTTCAATATGACAAGACAGAGGCGGATGGAGAGAACAGTTACATTTTCATGAACCATCATCAGAGTCTATCACATCATAATCACCAGACGCTTGTACCCGACTAATAACACGGACATCACATGCGCAGCTTCTCCCAACAGGACAAAGTCATCCTACACCATAGAGGATTGTACAGCAGTCATTACATTACATCTCATTACATATCTATATCTCATATTATCTATCTATATCATCTATCTATCTATCTATCTATCTATCTATCTCATATCTATCTCCTATCTATCTATCTATCTATCTATCTATCTATCTATCATCTATTTCACCGTTTCCCTGACGGGAGCTTGCCAGGGTCCCCACGGCTCTTCTGTGGAGAGGAGACCATCCCGGCTAGCGAACCTTGTACGGAGGGTTCCATCTAGGCCCACATTCCCTGGACTGATTACCAATGGGTGTGAGAAGCCCGCTCACGGAAAGAAGACCGGAGCTGGAAGGAGCCGCGGCGCGGCGCTGGGCCTCTGTCTATTTCTTCCATTGGACCCCTTGTGGTCCTGGGTCAGTTGAGCCCCCGGGTGGGAAAGCCGGACACCAGGGCGACACTACTCACGGGTACCCCAACGGAAGAGACGCGAGGAGTTCGGGCCTGAACCCCACCCTCGGAAGGAAACAAGAGCAACGGGTAGACTATGGCCACAAAACGATCGGGGGCTAAGGCCCCAGCGCGGCACTACCCTGAAGGTGCAAGGATCTGGAGGGGCTGGATCTTTGCTGAACCAAAGCGATACATGACTATCCGGAAGGCTGTAGCCCTCTCCAGGGTACTTGCCTTTGTACATATTGTGTGTATTTATCCCCATATCCCTATAGAGCCAGAAACTGTCCTGAGACTCTTACCCTTTTATTTATCAGTCAAGAGATTATACACTGTCATGTGCTATGATGCACCCTTCCTCGCCACAGCAGAGATGTCATCAAAGGACTCTGTCCCTCTCCAATAGAGGAGACCCTTTGCTTCTTCATTGCACTTTTCCCCACATCAGGGCTGTACCCAGAAGATGGACTTTGTCATTAGAGACCTTCGAGAGACTTTCGCCAGATACTCCAGGGAAAAGTTGCTATTGCTATTGACTATTATTTTGCACTAATGCCTTCCTTTTAGGTACGGAATCATTAGTTTGCACTTCCATGCCTTTTCTTTGCAGGAAAAGAGACATTTTGCTATCGCGCTAACCCTGAGTAGCATATCTACCTCTGTAACGTTTGAACGTTCAAGATGTGTACCCATTGGGGCTAAAAGCAATGTGATTTTGCCAAATGTTGGCACACTGTCATATCTCCAGTAGTCTGCATTAACCCTTTCATGGCTTTTCAGGTTGTAGTGTGGGCTGTGTCGGACCGTCTTTTGAAACACTGACCGCTACCTGATCCCTCAAACTAGGATGGTGTGCACATGGGGATGATCCGTAAATCCGTACGAGGTATGCGTCTAGGTCTCTGACCGGGGGGTGGGGTGTGTGTTACACAGCTAGCACCTGGATGCCACCAGCATACATGGGTAAGGTTGTCAGTCAGGAGGGTGGTAATCGGGTCGCATATGCTCAGGCAATGCAGATAGACCACCATATAATTGCGCCAGGGAAGGGTGACTCAGGGAAAACAAGATACAAAAAGGGCTTGTGCAAGGAGAGGAGAGGAAAGGACAGGACAGAACCATACCTTCTACTGTACAGTAACTGGCTTGTACAGAGACAACCTGTCATACAGCTAGATTGTTTTTTTTGTCTCAGTCGACACAACCAGGTTGGAAGGGGTGGTCTAAAGGAATGGGGGGACAGACAAGAAAAGGCACTTCTTAGAAGTGCCCTTAGCCCCCCTGGCCCCAAACCATCTGAGTGAGAGGAGGGCGGGTTTCATGAAGCCAGGGGGTATGCAACACCAGAGCGAATGAAGGGAGGGAGGGTTGCGAATAAGTCACCACTGCATGTAATCCCATTACACAACATGGTCCTGATAGGACATAGAGGGATAGCAGGCAGGGGGAATCCTGTGGACAAGGCAGAGGTGAAGTGATTTTGTATAAGCAAGATGCTGTTGTCCAATGATACTTGTTTACAACTCTGTGCTCTGTAAGCTGAAGATGTGATTGGAGGAGCAGCCACCACCTGACCAAAGGAAGGTAATAAAACCCCCTAGCCAAGAATGGTCTGGAGGATTCCAGTTCTTAGAGGAGAGAAGAGAGAGAAATCTCTCTCAGGAGAGAGACCGGTTCCTAGTCAGGCCCTCTGGTCTTGCAGGACGTAAGCAGAGAGTAGTTAGCTGAGCAGCAGCTCAGGAGAGATCTAGCATACCAGACCAGTGCAGAAGAGCCTAGCCCCTGCCTGAAGTGGAAGCTAAGACTAGAGGTAGTGTAGTGAGGAAAAGAGGTGGATATTTATATCAAAAGGGGGATTTCATCGCTCAATCGAAAGATCCAGGGACCGAAGGCTGAAGTCCTCTAAGGGACACAGCTGCAAGACAAGGAAAGTCATGGCACCTGTCTATAATCCAGGCGGTGAAATACATCCTGTGGCTCCCTAAACGAAATACCTTCCAAGAATCCACCTGTTAAAGACACGTTTTCTGCAGTTACTGCGGTTGCATAAACGAACTGTAAGTTGTTTTCTTCAACTCTGTCTCAGTCTGGTCCGCTGACTAAAACACCCTCATCACCGGCACCCTGTCCATCCCAACAGAGACTCACACGGGGGACAATGGAAGGCCGCGGATGGTTGAGGGAGATAAGATATAGAAGCAGCCGTCCTCAATTTCTTGCCAACACCAAGCTGGGGACCTGCCAGGCTGTAGGACAGCCCTCCGGTTCACCCCGTACCAAGCACACGTGACAATAGCGTGCTAGGCCGCAAACGCCAGCCACTCCGGTACCGCGGGCCCCGGCTGTCTTCCAGCCTCACCTTTAAGGATAGGGCGCCTGCGGTGGGGGATGTGGCACAAATTACAAAAATTCAGTGGTCAACGTGACTTCATGAGGCCCAGCCCTACACAACTTGTGGCCGAATCAAATAGTGTTACAAACATGTCCCACATATGACATAAATATGTATACAACAACATTTTGTATTAAAGTACATACACTGGTAATCATTGGACTAGGGGCTCCCATAAAACAGACATTAATAAGTCAATCATTGTGATACAGTGCTTCAGTGTAAGGATGCTAAAAAAACACCCATCAAGGTGTTTAGAGTACCCCCGCATGTTCAAAAACCTCCGATCGTCACTCCGAATGTTACGCACAGTGTGCACGCTCCCCAGCATATAGCTCGGCGTATCCTTGGAGCGCAAGCCGGGAACGTCCGATGCGCATGCGCCAGGGACGCCGGAAGTTGTTCTCCGTTGCCTTGGAGACGTGTAAACAGCCAGTTTGGACAAATTGCCGTTTCCATACTTGTATAGAGTAAGTATGATCGATAGAAAATACATTGCGTCAGGTAGACTGGCACACAGTAACAGGAATTTACAATGTCCCGTATAAGAGGGTAAATTAATGCGATACACACGAAATAATGCATTGGTGGTCTGGGTTGCCACAGGATTGTGTGACTCCAACTTTATGACCACTTATTTATGCTATATAGCCCTCATAAGGGTAGGACAAAATGTGAAAGAACATAAGTTCAATGTATGCTGTGGCCCAAAGGACAGAAGTTTGGCTGTATCCATAATTTCATTGGACGTGCACATACGTAATAATGGAAAGAATTGAGTTGATACAAATGAGGATGGAACATACGGAGGTCGTCTATGGACAAAGCTCCATTCTTTGTAAATTATAATCTGTAAAGATATAAATAAGAATGACATTTCATAGTATACGCATTCAAATGTCCACCAATCATAACATTTTGCATACATACTAGGATGTTAAGGAGAACAGAAACAGGTCTCTACAGGTCGACGCCACAACCTTTTAACCCCTTTATATTGCATTCAGTTTAAAATCTACATTTAATCCATTGGGTTTGAGCTGTGTTCAGCATAAAAAATCCAAGTGTAATTCTTTTTCTTAATAAGCGTTCCACTATTGCCCCCCCGTCTCAATACAGGGATATGAATGATCAATCAATCTAAAGCGCAGGTGTTTTTCTGTATGTCCCATCTCACCAAAAGTGCTTTGGGAACCGGAAAGGTTTCGTGCGTCCCGATCTTATGGTCTTGTATCGATATTGGTTGAAGCGTATTTTAAATGCCAATGTGGTCTCTCCCACATACATCAGCCCACATGGGCAACTACAGGATATGGATAAAATATGAGCTGTCACATGTCAAAAAAATGTTTAATGGTATATTGAGTCCCATCCTGTGTTCTATTGACGTATATTAGGATGGGCTTGGATGCAGTACAAGGGCTACTCAGTACCACTCAAATGACATAGAGACACAAAGAATGATCATGACATTGCTGGAATTTGTCTTAAGAAACAATTATTTCTTGTATGGAGAGCGACTTTTTCCTTCAAAAAGTAGGGGTGGCTATGGGCGACAAATATGGCGACACATACGGGCCAATATAGTTAATGCGGGCCTTAGAGAGAGGGCGTACATCTATGCCTCCCCACTCTTCTGAGCATGTGTTGGAGTGGGGACTGGTACATAGATGACGTCTTCCCTTATGGACGGGTACCCAAAATAACTTGAACAGTTTGATTCATTTCTAACACGATAGATAGGTCCATCAAAATTACGGTAGTTCTTCTCAGAACACTTGCCTACAAGTTTTTAGATGTGTGGTGACCAGACGGGGGTGAACGATTCGATACAGCTAGCCTATTACCAGCGACTGGACAGGAACATTGGTAAGGTATGAAAGCAATCACCCACGAAGCACTATTAAGTCTTTACCTTACAGCCCAAATGCTCAGGGTCAAGAGAATTACTAGTGACCCGGAAAATAATTGAAAACAATTGCAGAATATGGCTAAAAATTTAAAAAACGGGGATACCCGAATGCGGTCATTTCACATAACCTATTTAAAGACCAGAAACGAGAACAAGGGTACTCTTCTAAGGACAAAGAACAGAAAACGGAAGTACACAGAATACCATTCGTAAGCACATACAATGACCAAAGTGACGAAATAGCCAGGGTCATTCGCAAGCATCGGCCCAAGCTAACGGGAGTGACAATAGGTTCAGGAATTCGAGAATCCCCACTCTTCCGTATCGTAGATCCCAGAGAGTATCAGGGAAGAGTGGTGAGGTCAAGATGTTGGTTTTTACAAATAAAAAACAGTTGACTTAAACTGGACAGAAACAGGAGGGGATGCTACCCTGTTGCAATTGTATTAATTGTAGTTTAATGCAAAAGGATTAATTTTACACATAATGGGACTCAATATACCATAAAACATTTTGACATGTGACAGCTATATGTTATCCATATCCTGTATTGCCCATGTGGGGATGATGGATGTGGAGAGAGCCACATTGGCAATTTTAAAAATACGCTTCAACCAACATCGATACACCCATAAGTCGGGAGCAAAGACCTTCGGTTCCAAAGCCACTTTTGTGAGAGGGATACAGAAAAACACACTGCGCTTTAGATTGATTGATCATATCCCTGTATTGAGACGGGGGGCAATAGGGAAACGCTTATTAAGAAAAAAGAATTACAGGGATTTTTTGCTGAACACACTCAAACCTAAGGGATTAAATGTAGATTTTAAACTGAATGCAATATAAAGGGGTTTAAAAAGGTTGGTGGCGTCGACCTTAGATCCTGTTTCTGTTCTCTTAACATCCTAGTAGTGTATGGCAATTGTTACGATGGTGGACATTTGATATGTATACTAATGGAAAATGTTCATTCTTATTTCTTTTACAGATTATGAAGTTACAAAGTGAATTAGAGCTTGTCAGGACGGACCTCCGTATGTCCATTCCTCATTTGTATCACTCCAATTCTTTCTGTATTACCGATGTGCACGCCCATGAATTATGGAATACAGCCAAACTTCATGTGACCTTGGGGCCACAGCCAAACATTGAACTTATGTTCTTCACATTTGTTACCCTTATTGAGGGCTAGATAGCATAATATAGTGGTTCATAAAAGTTGGAGTCACAAATCCTGTGGGCAACCCAAGACCCAATGCATATTCTCGTGTGTGGATGCATTAATTAACCCTTCTTATACCGGTGAGACATTGTATATCCTGTCGCTGTGTGCCAGTCTATCCAGACGCATGTATTCGTATCGATCATACTTACATCTATACAAGTTATGGAAACGGCATTTGTCCGTAAAATGGCGTTGACACGTCTCCAAGGCAACGGGAGAACAACTTCCGGCGTTCCTGGCGACATGCGCAGTCGGACGTTCCCGGCTTGCGCTCCCAAGGATTACGGCCGAGCTATATGCTGGGGAGCGTGCAACTGTGCGAACATCGGAAGTGCGATCGGGAGGTTTTTGAACATGCGGGGGGTACGTCTAAACACCTGATGGGTTGTTTTTTAGCATCTTACACATGAAGCACTGTATCACAATGATTGACTTATTAATGTCTGTTTTAATGGGAGCCTAGTCACAATGATTACACAGTGTAGTAACTTTAATACTATAAAGTTTGTATACATATTATTGTCATATGTGGACATGTTTGTAAACACTATTTGATTCGGCACAAGTTGTGAGGGGCGGGGCTATGAAGTCAAGTGACCACTGAATTTTTGTATATATGTCCAGTGGAAAACAATTGATTGTTTAGCTTGAGGAAGGCTCAAGGCGAGCCGAAACGTCGCTGATGCACATGAAATAAAAGGACCACATTCTTTTTTGACTACATCGTTTGGAGTGCTGCTTTTTTCTTGTTTTCTACTTATGGAGGATCCTATGTCCGATCCAATTTAGCCTGCACCCACTACCGCTTAAACGTGCTGCCTGGACTTTCATTCCGTAGATAGATAGATAGATATGAGATAGATAGATAGATAGATAGATAGATATGAGATAGATAGTGATGAGATAGATAGATAGATAGATAGATAGATAGAAAGATAGATAGATAGGAGATAGATATGAGATAGATAGATAGATAGATAGATATGAGATAGATAGATAGATAGATAGACAGATAGATAGATAGATGATAGATGAGAAAGATAGTAAGATAGATAGTAGATGTAGATAGATAGATAGATAGATAGATAGATAGATATAGATAGGATAGATAGATATGAGATAGTAGATAGATAGATAGAGATAGATATAAGATAGATAGATAGATAGATAGATAGATAGATAGATATGCGATAGATAGATAGATAGATAGATAGTAGATAGATAGGAGAAGATAGATATGAGATAGATGAGATGATAGATAGATAGATAGATAGATAGATAGATAGATAGATATGAGATAGATAGATAGATAGATAGATAGATAGATAGGACAGATAGATAGATAGAGGATAGATAGGAGAAAGATAGATAGAAGATAGATAGATAGATAGATAGATAGTAGATAGATAGATAGATAGAGATAGATAGGAGATAGAATAGATAGAAGATAGATAGATAGATAGATAGGAGAGATAGATAGATAGATAGATAGTAGATAGATAGATTAGTCTAATAAACTATAGATATTAATATCTATCTCCTATCTATCTATCTATCTATCTATCTATCTCCTATCTATCTATCTATCTATCTTTCTTTCTATCTATCTATCTATCCATCTATCTATCTATCTATCTATCTATCTATCTATCTATCTATCTATCTCATATCTTTTTATCTATCTATCTCCTATCTATATATCTCATATCTATCTATCTATCTATCTATCTATCTATCTATCTATCTATCTATCTCATATCTATCTCCTATCTATCTATCTATTAGAGATGAGCGAGCACTAAAATGCTCGAGTGCTCGTTATTCGAGTCTAGGGAATAGCATAAAAAACACTTTCTTCTTTTTATTTGTTAATGCTTTAAGTTTGGAGAGAAACAAAAAGCTTTTAAAGTTTAGTGTCCTGAGCTGTCGTAACAATTTATAGGAGTCGTGTCTGGATCGGCAGCACATGCCAGAGACTGATGGAACCGATTCTTACTTCTAGGGAATAAATCACATCGCACTTCTGTTTCAGCATTCCATAGAGGAGCGGCAGAGGAAATCTATTCCAAGGAATGTATCATCTTTTCCAATGATGTATTTATTTATTGCCATTCAAAATCTATCTATCATCTATCTATCTATCTATCTATCTATCATCTATCTATCTATCTATCTATCTATCTATCTATCTATCTCATATCTATCTATCTATCTATCTATCTATCATCCTATGTTATATGTTGGATTTGATGTATCACCACTAGGGGGAGCTCATGGCTATGGATGAAGTCACCACTAGGGGAGCTCTTGGCTATGGATGTGAAATCACCACTAGGGGGAGCTCATGGCTACGGATGTGAAGGTCACCACTAGGGGAAGCTCTTGGCTATGGATGTGAAGTCACCACTAGGGGAAGCTTATGGCTATGGATGTGAAGTCACCACTAGGGGGAGCTCATGGCTATAAATGTGAAGTCACCACTAGGGGGAGCTGATGGCTATGGATATAAAGTTACCACTAGGGAGAGCTCATGGCTATGTATGTGAAGTCACCACTAGGGGGAGCTCATGGCTATGGATGTAAAGTCACCACTAGAGGGAGCTCATGGCTATGGATGAAGTCACCACTAGGGGGAGCTTTTGGCTATGGATGTGAAGTCACCACTAGGGGGAGCTCATGGCTATGGATGAAGTCACCACTAGGGGGAGCTCATGGCTATGGATGAAGTCACCACTAGGGGGAGCTTATGGCTATGGATGTGAAGTCACCACTAGGGGGAGCTTATGGCTATGGATGTGAAGTCACCACTAGGGGGAGCTCATGTCTATGGACATGAAGATATAAAAGCTCTCACTGGTGAGCCACAACTTAAACTGACCAGATCTGTTTCTAAGACTATCCTGCACCTGCCCCATGGCTTTCATGTTCAAAACACAGAAAAGATCTTCGCAAAGACAAAAAAAATCAACAACATAAAACCCCATAAAACTGTACAAATATCTATTTCATAAAACCCTATAAAACTATATATAAGGTCATAAATTGGTGTAATACATTATACAATTGTATCAAACATTACAGATCCATGTGTAGCAGGATAGAAGCAAGAAGATACAGTACAGAGGGGCTTTGGGAACCTCCCAGAGCCCTTCAGGCTCATTAGCATAACTATAAAAGTTGATATTAGAAGGAAGGAGGCCACAGATAACAAATATAAGAAGATTCTCACAGTCCCGGTGCCGGGATGTGCTCTATCATGATGGATTTTTATGGTAGATTTTCGTACCTTATTTTTCACAATATTTTCACGCACACGTTATTCATCCGGTTATTTCTCCTGCTTCCAGATGTTTTTCCTATTCTCTAATCCCGTCAGATAAGGGTTAATAGCTTTAGTTTATATTCCGAGTCATGTTTATAAAAATTGTCATCAATATCCATATTTCATTAGACCAATCATATCCTGTCCCTGGAAATGTCGGTGATCTGCAGTAAATGAAATCACCACAAGGTGTCACTGTTTCCCCCTTTATGTTATAATGCAGCAGTAAAGTGAAATTTAGAGGGGAAACCCATTTAATGTGCAGGATGGGGGCACTTTGTATCTGGCCCATCAAGAAGTATAACCCTTTCAGTGTTTTAGACCAAAAGGTCCAAATTTTTTTTTTTCACAGGGCGGTATAGGTTTCTGTATTTCAGGCTCCGCCCCATATGGAAGACTTGATGTTGGAGGTGGGAAGAGATAAGGAAGTGTCCTACGTTACACAGATCCCAGTAGATCTTCCCACAATGACCGGTCAAATTTGGTCCTCATTAATAACAAGTGAAAGACTATGTAGCCCTTTAAGCCCCCTTTAAGTGAACCCCTTAAGCATAGCCGGTTCCTGTGTGTGCATGCTCGGTAACGTGAGACACACGAGGAACACAACATCATCGGCTCATAACATGGTTATTATAGATGGTAATAGGATTAGAAATTCCAGGAAGAGGAGCACAGCCCCATGTGACCTGCCAACATGGGGACACGAGGAAATACACATGGGAATACCTATCACAGCCTGACACTGGACTTCCCCTTTAACTAGGAGCCTGGTATGATTGAGCTCCTTGAAAAGCTGTAAAAAGTAAAGCTATAAACTAATACATTTCTCTCCCTCTTGTGATTCTTAAAGAGAATCTATCAGCAGGTGCGACCATGTAAAAGTGCAGCAAGATTGTGAAAAAGTGGATTTGTATTCCAGGTTTGTAACTGGACTTGGAGCAATTGAGGAGTGTCCTCACACTGCTGCGCACTCTGTATTGTGCATAATAAAATCTGTAGCAGTTTTCTGGTTAAATATTACTACAATAACTGAGAGCAGAGACAGGAGCTGGAGAGCAACTCAATGCAGAGAGCTCAGGAGCACAGTCCAGAAATAAAGACAGATGGATAGATAGATAGATAGATAGATAGATAGATAGATAGATAGATAGATGATCGATCGATAGATAGGAGATAGATAGATAGATAGATAGATAGAAGATATGAGATAGATAGGAGATAGATAGATATGAGATAGATAGATAGATAGATAGATAGGAGATAGATAGATAGATAGATAGAAGATATGAGATAGATAGGAGATAGATAGATATGAGATAGATAGATAGATAGATAGATAGATAGATAGATAGATAGATAGATAGATAGATACGGAATGAAAGTCCAGGCAGCACGCTTAAGCAGTGGTGGGTGCAGGCTAAATTGGATCGGACATAGGATCCTCCATAAGTAGAAAACAAGAAAAAAAGCAGCACTCCAAACGATGTAGTCAAAAAAGAATGTGGTCCTTTTATTTAATGTGCATCAGCGACGTTTCGGCTCGCCTTGAGCCTTCCTCAAGCTAAACAATCAGTGTTTCACATGGACATATATACCAAAATTCAGTGGTCACGTGACTTCATGAGCCCCGCCCCTCACAACTTGTGACGAATCAAATAGTGTTACAAACATGTCCACATATGACAATAAATAAGTATACAAACATTTATAGTATTAAAGTTACATACACTGTGTAATCATTGTGACCAGACTCCCATTAAAACAGACATTAATAAGTCAATCATTGTGATACAGTGCTCCAGTGTAAGATGCTAGCATTCAAGCTTGAAAAAGGCTCGCACTGAGCCGAAACGTTGCTGCTGTTTTGGGATATGCAATAAAGAGGAATTCACATTTTTTCACTTTTCATCTGGAGTGCTGCCTTTTTTCTATTTGGATACCTTCAAAGGACCTGACGCCAGGCCCTAATAGGCGTGCACCCTTTCATCATTTTTTATATGTGCTGCTTGGACTTTCTTTAAGTAGATAGATAGAAGATATGAGATAGATAGATATGAGATAGATATGAGATAGATAGATAGATAGATAGATAGATAGATAGATAGATAGATAGATAGGAGATAGATAGATAGATAGATAGATAGATAGATAGATAGATAGATAGATAGGAGATAGATATGAGATAGATAGGAGATAGATGGAGAGGAGATAGATAGATAGATAGATACCCACCGCACCCTAGAAAGGGGGATCCTCACCACTTGTGCCGAATCAAATGTGTTACAAACATTCCACATATGACAATAAAATAGTAAACAAACTTTATAGTATTAAAGTTACATCACGTGGTAACATTGTGACTAGGCTCCCATTACAAAGACATTAATAAGTCAATCATTGTGATACAGTGCTTCAGTGTAAATGCTAAAAAAACACCCATCAAGGTTTTAGAGCGTCCCCCCGCATGTTCAAAAACCTCCGATCGCACTCCCCGAATGTCGCACAGTGTCACGCTCCCCAGCATATAGCTCGGCCGTATCCTTGGAGCGCAAGCCGGGAACGTCCGATCGTGCGCATGCGCCAGGGACGCCCGGAAGTTGTTCTCCGTTGCCGTTGGAGACGTGTAAAACGCCAGTTTACGGACAAATGCCGTTTCCATAACTTGTATAGAGTAAGTATGATCGATATAATACATGCGTCTGGATGACTGGACACACAGCTAACAGGAATATACAATGTCACCGTCTAAAGAGGGTTAATTATGCGATACACACGAGAATAATGCATTGGTGGTCTGGTTGCCACAGATTTGTGACTCAACTTTATGACCACCTTATTATGCTATGTAGCCCTCATAGGGTAGACAATGTGAAGACATAAGTTTCAATGTATCTGTGGCCCAAGGGTACATGAAGTTTGGCTGTATCCATAATTTCAGTGGGACGTCACTACGTATACATGAAAGAATTGAGTGATAAAAATGAGGAATGGAAACATACGGAGGTCGTCTGGACAAGCTCTAATTCTTTGTAAATTCATAATCTTTAAGATAATAAGAATGAACATTTCCATTAGTATCATATCAAATGTCCACCAATCGTAACAATTTGCATACACTACTAGGATTTAAGAGAACAGAAACAGGATCTACAGGTCGCCGCCACAAACCTTTTAACCCCTTTATATTGCATTCAGTTTAAAATCTACATTTATCCATTAGGTTTTGAGTGTGTTCAGCATAAAAATCCACTGTAATTCTTTTTTCTTTAATAACGTTCCCTATTGCCCCCCGCTCAATACGATATGATCAATTCATCTAAGCGCAGGTGTTTTTCTGTATGTCCCATCTCACAAAAGTGCTTTGGAACGGAAGGTCTTGGTCCCGACTTATGGTGTATCGTGTTGGTTGAAGCGTATTTTAAATGCCAATGTGGTCTCTCCCACATACATCACAGCCCACATGGCAATACAGGATATGGATAACATATGAGCTGTCACAATGTCAAAAAATGTTTAATGGTATTGAGTCCCATTATGTGTAAAATTAATCCCTTATGCATTAATTACAATTAATACAATGCAACAGGGGTAGCCATCCCCTCCTGTTTCTTCCAGTAAAGTCACTGTTTTTTAATTTTAAAAGAACCAACATCTGACCTCACCACTCTATCCCTGATACTCTGGGATCTACGATACGAGAAGAGTGGGGGATTCTCGAATTCTGAGACCATATTGTCACTCCCAGTTAGCTTGGGCCGATGCTTGCGAATGACCCTGGCTATTTCGTCACTTTGGTCATTGTATGTTGTTACGAATGGTTATTCTGGTGTACGTCCGTTTTATGTTCTTTGTCCCTTAGAAGAGTATCCCTTGTTCTCGTTTCTGTCTATCGATAGTTATGTGAATGACACGCATTCGGGTATCCCGTTTTTTAAATTTTTTAGCCATATTCTGCAAATTGTTTGTCAGCCAAATGCTCAGGGTCAAGAGAATTACTAGTGACCCGGAAAAATTGACAAACAATTTGCAGAATATGGCAAAAAAATTTAAAAAACGGGGATACCCTAATGCGGTCATTTCACATAACCTATCTAAGACAGAAACGAGAACAAGGGATACTCTTTTAATGGACAAAGAACAGAAAACGGACGTACACAGAATACCATTTGTTAGCACATACAATGACCGAAGTGACGAAATAGCCAGGGTCATTCGCAAACATTGGCCCAAACTAACTGGGAGTGATAATATGGTCTCAGAATTCGAGAATCCCCCACTCTTCTCGTATCGTAGATCTCAGAGATCGGGATTAGAGTAGGTGACGGTCTCAGATGTTGGTTCTTTTAAAATTAAAAAACAGTGACTTTACTGGAAGAAACAGGAGGGGATGGCTACCCCTGTTGCATTGTATTAATTGTAATTAATGCATAAGGGATTAATTTTACACATAATGGGACTCAATACCATTAAACATTTTTTGACATGTGACAGCTCATATGTTATCCATATCTGTATTGCCCATGTGGGCTGATGTATGTGGGAGAGACCACATTGGCATTTAAAATACGCTTCAACCAACATCGATACACCATAAGTCGGGACCAAAGACCTTCCGTTCCAAAGCACTTTTGTGAGATGGGACATACAGAAAAACACCTGCGCTTTAGATTGAATTGATCATATCGTATTGAGCCGGGGGGCAATAGGGAACGTTATTAAAGAAAAAAGAATTAACAGTGGATTTTTATGCTGAACACACTCAAACCTAAGGATAAATGTAGATTTTAAACTGAATGCAATATAAAGGGGTTAAAAGGTTTGTGGCGCGACCTGTAGATCCTGTTTCTGTTCTCTTAAATCCTAGTAGTGAATGCAAATTGTTACGATTGGTGGGACATTTGATATGATACTATGGAAATGTTCATTCTTATTATCTTAACAGATTATGAATTTACAAAGAATTAGAGCTTGTCCAGACGACCTCCGTATGTTTCCATTCCTCATTTGTATCACTCAATTCTTTCATGTATACGTAGTGCACGCCCCTGAAATTATGGATACAGCCAAACTTCATGTCCCCTTTGGGCCACAGATACATTGAAACTTATGTCTTCACATTGTGTCTACCCTTATGAGGGCTACATAGCATAATATAGGTGGTCATAAAGTTGAGTCACAAATCCTGTGGCAACCCAGACCACCAATGCATTATTCTCGTGTGTATCGCATAATTAACCCTCTTTAGACCGGTGACATGTATATTCCTGTTAGCTGGTGTCCAGTCTATCCAGACGCATGTATTGTATCGATCATACTTACTCTATACAAGTTATGGAAACGGCATTTTTCCGTAAACTGGCTGTTTTACACGTCTCCAACGGCAACGGAGAACAACTTCCGGCGTCCCTGGCATGCGCACGCATCGGACGTTCCCGGCTTGCGCTCCAAGGATACGGCCGAGCTATATGCTGGGGAGCGTGCACACTGTGCGACATTCGGAGTGCGATCGGAGGTTTTTGAACATGCGGGGGACGTCTCTAAAACCTTGATGGGTGTTTTTTTAGCATCTTCAACACTGAAAGCCTGTATCACAATGCATGACTTATATAGTCTGTTGTATGGGAGCCTAGTCACATGTATACCACCGTGATGTACTTTAATACTATTATAAATGTTGTTTACTATTTTATTGTCATTGTGGACAGTTTGTAACACATTTGATTCGGCACAAGTGGTGAGGATCCCCCTTTCTAGGGTGCGGTGGGAATTTTTCCGGGTCACTAGTAATTCTCTTGACCCTGAGCATTTGGCTATAAGGTAAAGACTTAATAGTGCTTCGTGGGTGATTACTTTCATACCTTACCAATGTGTTCCTGTCAGTCGGCTTGGTATAGATGTCTGTATCGAATCGTTCACCCCGTCTGGTCACCAGCACATCTAAAAATTGTAGGCAAGTTTCTGAGAAGACTACCGTAAATTTGATGGACCTATCTATCGTGTTTAGAAATGAATCAAACTGTTCAAGTTCATTTTGGGTACCCGTCCATAAGAGGAAGACGTCATCTATGTACCTCCACCACTCCAAGCAATGCTCGAAGAGTGGGGAGGCATAGATGACGCCCTCCTCTAAGGCCCGCATTACTATATTGGCGTATGTGGGCGCCATATTGTCGCCCATAGCCACCCCTACTTTTTGAAGGAAAAAGTCGTCTCCATACAAGAAATAATTGTTTCTTAAGACAAATTCCAGCAATGTCATGATCAGTTCTTGTGTCTCTAATGTCATTTGAGTGGTACTGAGTAGCCCTTGTACTGCATCCAAGCCCATCCTATATACGTCAATAGAACACAGGATGGGACTCAATATACCATTAAACATTTTTTGACATGTGACAGCTCATATGTTATCCATATCCTGTATTGCCCATGTGGGCTGATGTATGTGGGAGAGACCACATTGGCATTTAAAATACGCTTCAACCAACATCGATACACCATAAGATCGGGACGCAAAGACCTTCCGGTTCCAAAGCACTTTTGTGAGATGGGACATACAGAAAAACACCTGCGCTTTAGATTGATTGATCATATCCCTGTATTGAGACGGGGGGGCAATAGGGAACGCTTATTAAAGAAAAAAGAATTACAGTGGATTTTTATGCTGAACACACTCAAACCTAATGGATTAAATGTAGATTTTAAACTGAATGCAATATAAAGGGGTTAAAAGGTTGTGGCGTCGACCTGTAGATCCTGTTTCTGTTCTCTTAACATCCTAGTAGTGTATGCAAATTGTTACGATTGGTGGACATTTGATATGTATACTAATGGAAATGTCATTCTTATTTATCTTTACAGATTATGAATTTACAAAGAATTAGAGCTTGTCCAGACGACCTCCGTATGTTCCATTCCTCATTTGTATCACTCAATTCTTTCCATGTATTACGTATGTGCACGTCCCAATGAATTATGGATACAGCCAAACTTCATGTACCTTTGGGCCACAGCATACATTGAACTTATGTTCTTCACATTTGTCTACCCTTATGAGGGCTATATAGCATAATATAAGTGGTCATAAAGTTGGAGTCACAAATCCTGTGGCAACCCAGACCACCAATGCATTATTCTCGTGTGTATCGCATTAATTAACCCTCTTTATACCGGTGACATTGTATATTCCTGTTAGCTGTGTGCCAGTCTATCCAGACGCATGTATTTCGTATCGATCATACTTACTCTATACAAGTTATGGAAACGGCATTTGTCCGTAAACTGGCTGTTTACACGTCTCCAAGGCAACGGAGAACAACTTCCGGCGTCCCTGGCGCATGCGCAGTCGGACGTTCCCGGCTTGCGCTCCAAGGATACGGCCGAGCTATATGCTGGGGAGCGTGCACACTGTGCGAACATTCGGAGTGACGATCGGAGGTTTTTGAACATGCGGGGGTACGTCTAAACACCTTGATGGGTGTTTTTTTAGCATCTTACACTGAAGCACTGTATCACAATGATTGACTTATTAATGTCTGTTTTAATGGGAGCCTAGTCACAATGATTACACAGTGTATGTAACTTTAATACTATAAATGTTTGTATACATATTTATTGTCATATGTGGACATGTTTGTAACACTATTTGATTCGGCACAAGTTGTGAGGGGCGGGGCTCATGAAGTCACGTGACCACTGAATTTTTGTATATATGTGCAACATCCCCCACCGCGGCCTAGCCTTAAAGGTGAGGCCTGGAGACAGCCGGGGCCCGCGGTACCGGAGTGGCTGGCGGTTGCGGCCTAAGCACGCTATGTCACGGTGCTGGTACGGGGAACCGAGGCTGTCCTACCAGCCTGGCAGGTCTCCAGCAGGGTGGTGTTGGCAAGAAATGATGAGGGAGGCGGCTGCTATAGCGGATCTCCCTGGGGCAACCCCTTGATGTCCGAGTGTGAGTCTCTGGGATGGACAGGGTGCCGGTGATGAGGGTAGTTGTAGTAGCAGGGACCAGACGGAGACAGAGGTTGAAGAAAACAACTACAGTTCGTTTATTGCAACCGGCAGGAACTGCAGAAAAAACGTGTCTTACACAGTGGAGTACGGGAGGTATTTGGAAAATAGGATCCTCCATAAGTAGAAAACAAGAAACAAAGCAGCACTCCAAGCGATGTAGTCAAAAAAATGTGGTCCTTTTATTTCATGTGCATCAGCGACGTTTCGGCTCGCCTTGAGCCTTCCTCAAGCTAAACAATCAGTGTTTCACATGGCCATATATACAAAAATTCAGTGGTCACGTGACTTCATGAGCCCCGCCCCTCACAACTTGTGACTAATCAAATAGTGTTACAAACATGTCCACATATGACAAAAAATATGTATACAAACATTTATAGTATTAAAGTTACATACACTGTGTAATCATTGTGACCAGGCTCTCATTAAAACAGACATTAATAAGTAAATCATTGTGATACAGTGCTTCAGTGTAAAATTCTAAAAAAACACCCATCAAGGTGTTTAGACGTACCCCCGCATGTTCAAAAAACCTCCGATCGTCACTCCGAATGTTCGCACAGTGTGCACGCTCCCCAGCATATAGCTCGGCCGCATCCTTGGAGCGCAAACCGGGAACACCCGATCGCGCATGCGCCAGGGACACCGGAAGTTGTTCTCCGTTGCCTTGGAGACGTGTAAACAGCCAGCTTACGGACAGATGCCGTTTCCATAACTTGTATAGAGTAAGTATCATCGATATAAAATACATGCGTCTAAATAGACTGGCACACAGCTCCCAAGAATATACAATGTCACCGGTATACAGAGGGTAAATTAATGCGATACACCCACCGCACCCTAGAAAGGGGGATCCTCACCACTTGTGCCGAATCAAATAGTGTTACAAACATGTCCACATATGACAATAAATATGTAACAAACCATTTATATATATAAAGTTACATACACTGTGTAACATTGTGACTAGAGCTCCCATTAAAAGACATTAATAAGTCATCATTGTGATACAGTGCTTTCAGTGTAAAATGCTAAAAAAACACCCATCAAGGTGTTTAGACGTACCCCCGCATGTTCAAAAAACCTCCGATCGTCACTCCGAATGTTCGCACAATGTGCACGCTCCCCAGCATATAGCTCGGCCGCATCCCTGGAGCGCAAGCCGGGAACTCCCGATCGCGCATGCGCCAGGGACACCGGAAGTTATTCTCCGTTGCCTTGGAGACGTGTAAACAGCCAGCTTACGGACAAATGCCGTTTCCATAACTTGTATAGAGTAAGTATAATCAATCTGAAATACATGCGTCTGGATAGACTGGCACACAGCTAACAAGAATATACAATGTCACCGGTATAAAGAGGGTTAATTAATGCGATACACATGAAAATAATGCATTGGTGGTCTGGGTTGCCACAGGATTTGTGACTCCAACTTTATGACCACCTGTAATATGCTATATGGCCCTCATAAGGGTAGACAAATGTAAAGAGCATAAGTTCAATGTATGCTGTGGCCCAAAGGTACATGAAGTTTGGCTGTATCTATAATTCGTTGGGATGTGCACGTACATAATACATGGAAAGAATTGAGTGATACTATTGAGGAATGGAACATACGGAGGTCGTCTGGACAAGCTCTAATTCTTTGTAAATTCATAATCTGTAAAGATAAATAAGAATGACATTTCCATTAGTATACATATTAGTTGTCCACTAATCGTAACATTTTGCACACACTACTATGATGTTTAAGAGAACAGAAACAGGATCTACAGGTCGACGCCACAACCTTTTAATCCCTTTATATTGCATTCAATTTAAAATCTACATTTAATCCATTAGGTTTGAGTGTATTCAGCGTGAAAATCCACTGTAATTCTTTTTTCTTTAATAAGCGTTCCCTATTGCCACCCCGTCTCAATACAGGGATGTGATCAATCAATCTAAAGCGCAGGTGTTTTTCTGTATGTCCCATATCACAGAAGTGCTTTGGAACCGGAAGATCTTTGCGTCCCGATCTTATGGTATATCGATGTTGGTTGAAGCGTATTTTAAATGCCAATGTGGTCTCTCCCACATACATCAGCCCACATGGGCAATACAGGATATAGATAACATATGAGCTGTCACAGGTCAAAAAATGTTTAATGGTATATTGAGTCCCATTATGTGTAAAATTCATCCCTTTATGCATTAAATTACAATTAATACAATTGCAACAGGGGTAGCATCCCCTCCTGTTCTGTCCAGTTAAAGTCAGCTGTTTTTTCATTTTAAAAGAACCGACATCTGACCTCACCACTCTATCCCTGATACTCTGAGATCTACGATACGAGAAGAGTGGGGGATTCTCGAATTCTGAGACCATAAGACCTCGCGTCACGGCGTGGCTGGCGGTGCGGCCTCCTAGCACGCTATTGTCAGGGTGTTGGTACGGGGGAACCGGAGGGTGTCCTACAGCCTGGCAGGTCTCCAGCAGGGTGGTGTTGGCAAGAAATGATGAGGGAGCGGCTGCTATAGCGGATCTCCCTGGGGCAACCCTTGATGTACGAGTGTGAGTCTCTGGGGTGATGGACAGGGTGCGGTGATGAGGGGGTATTGTAGTAGCAGGGACCAGACGGAGACAGAGGTTGAAGAAAACAACTACAGTTCGTTTATTGCAACCGGCAGGAACTGCAGAAAAAGTGTCTTTAACAGGTGGATACTGGAGAGGTATTTGAGGGAGCCACAGGATGATTCACCGCCTGGGATGTAAGAGCAGGCTGGGAGGCAGCTGTGTCCTTAGAGGAGGAGGCTTCAGATCGGTCACTGGATTCTTCAGGTATCACCCTTGATGGTAGGAATGATACCCTTTTCTCACTACACTACCTATAGTTTAGCTTCACATTTAGGCAGGGGCTAGGCTCTTCCTGCACTGGTCTGGTATGCTAGAGTCTTGAGCTGCTGCTCAGCTACTACTCTCTTACGTCCTGCAGCCCCGAGGGCCTGACTAGGACCGGTCTCTCTCCTGAGAGAGATTTCTCCTTGCTCCTGAGACAACATGGCAACACTGGTGCTACTAATTCCTCTACCAGAGAGAGAGAGACACAGAGAGAGAGATAGATAGATAGATAGAGAGAGAGAGAGAGAGATAAATGATAGTTAGATAGATACAAAGTAAAAGTCCAGGGTAGCACAGTTTAGTGGTGGGTGCAACAACCGTAGATCCCTTGGCCAGGGTCCCAGCAATAAGTTAAGGGAGAGGCAGCACTCCAAAATCCGTAGTAAAAGGGTGAATCTTTATTCCATCCGTGCAACGTTTCGGTGTGGTAGCACACCTTTTTCAAGCATAGATAGATATATACAGTAGATATATGATAAATAGATAGATTTGGCATTGAGTTAGATGGATTTGGGATTGGGATAGATGGATAGATTGATAGATAGACAACAGGTAGATTGTATTGTTGCTCACATGGGGCACATTTATCAGAATGCGTCCAGGAATTGCACCTATTTCTCCCCTTACAGCTATTTGGTATGGGGGGGGGGGGTATGAAGGGGTACACCTGGTAGCTCAGTGCCTGCGCACTACCTGTTCATGCACAGGCTATACCATGTAGTCTGGGGGGCATCCATACATTCGGTGTATGATAAATGTGCCCAATGGTATTTATAGCTCCACAGTCCATTTGTTGTACTGTTACCATTTAGGTGTAATTAAATTTCAATGACGAAATATTTAATTTGTGACCTGAGATGATCTCTCATGTGACAGCTCCTACCTGTTAGCAGCAGTGAGAGGTGTGAGGGTCCTCCTGGCCTCTTATAGATACATAGATAAATGTAGACTGCTGTGTCACTCTATTATATTCTATTACTGGAAGAAAAGGCAACTGGGGATTCTTCCTATTAGATTTGAGAGTTATAGATGGACAATGATCTGTTATCTGTAGCTCTCATGGTATTGGGGATTCTAGTAAGCACTGGCATCCTCAACATATGGTTATCTATCTATCTATCTATCACATATCCATCTATCTATCTATCTATCTATCTATCAATCATCTATCTATCTATCTATCTATCTATCTATCTATCTATCTCATATCTATCTATCTATCTATCTATCTATCTATCTATCTATCTATCTATCTATCTATCCCCTATCTATCTATCTATCTATCTATCTATCTATCTATCTATCTATCTATCCCCTATCTATCTATCTATCTATCTATCTATCTATCTATCCCCTATCTATCTATCTATCTATGCAAGAAAGCGGGCAGCACTCCAAATGGTGATAAAAAAGTGTAGATTCTTTATTCCATGTTCAGCAACAAAACAGCGACGTTTCGGCTTGAAAAAGGCTCCTTGGAACACCTCATGATCGTTGATGAAAGAATTCATCTGGTCATGTGAACGGCGGTCTGATCACACACGTTCTTTACAAGATATCATATGGATACGTCTGTTGTTCAGCGCCGCGACCACCTCCTAATGTTACCCCGATGTTTTAATATGGAGACCCCCCCCCCCCCCCCACCCCCCCCCCCCCCTCGTCACCTTGGGCACTTACCTGAAGGCATAATCCTTCTATTAGATTGTATTCTCCCGTCATCGAGCTTTTTCTCCTCTTTCCCCCCTTGCCCCTTCTTCACGGGCGGAGCTGAAAATTACCTCGATTACAACGAATAAAAGAAGATCACCCAATAGAGACTATAAAGAGGCAGCGATTGTACGACCTGTATCATTCAGGACCCGGGATCACTGAGGCCTCATTTGACGCCCCATAACCCGCATAATTCCTCTGTGTAAATTTTATTGGAAAATGCGCTGAAAATTAATGAGCCTTCACATGGTGTTATGGTATATCCTGGGGATATTCCATTGTTTTAGGGGCATCAGTTGAGATTTTTTTGTTTGACTGGGATTAACCTTTTAATGATGCACATTCATGTACGGCACACGGTGGTTTTACCCCTTCGTGAAGAACGCTCATGGCTTTATTCCCTCTTTCATATAGGGCGCCACTGCTCGATCCCCGGTTTTTAAGGGGTGTCTTCCCTTCATGTGGCTTCGTACCAACCCACAAACAACAAAAACCACTTTCAGCAGATTTATCAAGGGCCAAAGCCACTTTAACTGAAACTCACTGCAAAATATCTTGTGTTTACTCGGTGTGGTTTGCTGAAAAATTATGATAATGGGGCTCTGTCACGGCCTGGTGGCTGGCCCCGGCGCTTCTCCTCAACCCATATGCACTGCTCCAGCCTTTGTCCTGCCGCATAATCTGTGAATATTTCATCTTCTGTTGTCCCTGACAGGCCCAAAGAAGTATCAATTGCAGCCCATCCCCTCCATCTGCTGTAATATAGTCTCCAGCTCAGGTTGAATTCGTCCTGTCTGGACAGTTTGTGAAGCTCCACGTAGTTGTTTATAACACAGCCAGTCTGAACCCATCTTTCCTAAGGTCCTGAATTTAATAATTGTTCTTTTGAGAAAAACCACTCATATCAGGAATCACCATGATCTGTTTCTCACCAGTGTACCTTACAGCAGTCCTCAAGATATGTTTGGTTCACAATGCATAAAACACATGTTAGATTCCTTTAAAGGACATCTACCCACAAGATGAAGGATGTAACCAAGCACACTAACATAACTACATACTGGTGTTAGTATGCCTCCCAATGTTTGACAAACATTGGTTGTTTCCTTTCAAACCAGCTCCACATCTAACCATGGGTAGTGTGTGTTAACTGCAACTAAGCTCCATTCATTTCATCAGCTATGCTGCAATACCGGGGCACAGACCACAGTCATGTTCTGCGCTTGTTTTTTGGAAGAAAGCAGACCATCTCGGAGAGAAACCCCTTTAAAACCTCAAAAGGTGCCACGTCAAACTTGTGAATGGTGATGGCGCAAGGGCAAAACAAAACCGGCATCCTTGGTGCGGATCGTTCCATCCTTTCACGTGATATCGTATCCCGGACGATCTGATTGGTCCTCAATAGCTGTTATTCCACCACTGATACATTTTTTCAAACACTAAAATGTTAATTTCTGTATAAAAGTTATACTGCTGTTCAGAAAATGAGACTGCTAGAAATTTTGGCTGTGGCTCTCGCACTAGCCGGATTTTGTTTGCGCCAACTATGCTCACAACCGTATATTGAACAGCTGTGCTATTGAAAAAAGAGGAAATGGGCGCCAAAAAATTGCCATTGGGAAATGCCACTCACCTGATATTGGGTTTTACGATCTCCGGTCAGTGGGGCTCATTTACTAAATTGTCCGTACGCGTGACCGCACTTATTCGGTCGTGTTTTCCCGATATTTACAACACTTGTGCCGAAAATTCCCAGGATTTTGGCGCACGTATCGATTTTTGGCGCCTTTGGCTTGCAAGCGACAGAAATCGGGGGGCGTGGCCGTCGGACTCCCGACGGATTCTGACAAACCACCGCGGATCAAAAAAGGATTTGTGTCGCAGATCAGCACTTACATGCACCACCGTGGAGAAGAAGGTGAACTCCGCGGACCTCGGCGCAGCAGCAGCGACACATGCCGGAAACAGGCGTACGATGTTATTGAATCGCGCCAGAATCCGAATCAGCGTCGGACACGCAAGACCGCTGGATCGAGACGGTACCGGTAAGTAATCCTGCCCCATCGGTGTATGTTTTCTTATTGCTCCCCGCTGATGGTTAGGAGGGTTTTACCTCGCATTCGAAGGATCATAGAAATCCACATTGGGGTTGGCTTTTGGCCCTTTTTTTGGGCTCGGCAACAAACCACTGGACAGAAACTTCAGGGTTTAAGATTTATGTTCCGTATTGTTGAACACGGGAAGATTCTAGCTCGTTTTGGTTTTGAGCTCGTACCCCATCCCTTTCTCAGTTCTTACAGCAACTAAAAGATGAAGATCTGGTACAAGCTGAAACGTCTTTTCATATGGCTTTGGCGCAGACCAATAATATGTGGCCGGGAGCGGGCTGACTAAAACAATAAAGCGGTACTTACCTTCTGGTGCCCTCCCTTATCCAGCGGATCCGATCAGCGCTGTCAATCAGCTTCCGGCCAGACCCCACAACTTCCAGCCCCCATACCATGCTGTGTATAGGGAACAAATAGGCGTACCACCTGCCACGGCGGCCGGAAGCTGAATGCAGCGCGGCTCCGGCCGGCCATGTTTGTTTAGTATTTTAGATTCACCCCGCTTCCCTGGCCAATATATAGATTTTTTAAAACTCGACAACCCCTTAATTAATTCCCTGAAGCTCCATCCTTGGTCTGCGCCAAAGCCATGTAAACACGTTTTCAGCTGCGTAGTACCGAGCTCTTCTTCGGTTTGCTGTAGAACTACCGAAGAGATCATACAAGCTCGAATCCATTTTCATCCAGTTTTTTTAATCATGAATTTCCTCTTCATGATGTTCAGTGAGGCGGAAAATCTCTCTATGGCTGAAGGTTGGCGTGTCTCGCGCACATTGTGGACACATGTGGTCACACGAAGTAGAAGGCTGTCGGCATTGGCTCATGGCGGTCACCTGACCAACCTTGACAACGGTGTCACAATGGATCAGAGGTCCGGGCACAGATGTTGAGCAGAGAGGGTCAGTATCGGTCTCTCTCCCCTTGCCCCCGCCCCCCCCCCCCCCCCTCGGCTTGATCTGGATGGGAGGGGCTGTATAGTAATGTCTAGGTTAGAATAGAATTTAGAAAAAAGAACACATTTTTTTTGTTTTTTATTGACTATCTTTCTTAGCACTTTTCTTCTGTGAGCTGTAAAAATTGTTTCCCTCCCCCTGGATTTGTTGTAAATTGTTTTTTAAAACGTAAAAGCTTTTTGAAAAAAAATGATGTCTGAATAGATCGTGGAAAATATGTTTTTTTCCCTGACCAGAACACGATCGTCGCTCACTTCTGAAATCTCATTTGCATTCAAAACCCTATAACAAAAAAATCCAAAACTTTCCCGTATTTCCAAAACATCGAGCCGGCGTTGTTCCATGATGAGTCGCGAGTAATCTCCCCGGCTGGCCAAATAGAGGGCCATTAACCAAAGTCTGTAATTGAAGGAAGATCAGGTAGATGTTAATAGTGGGATTAATAGCCCATTTTTCAATATGAACAAGACAGAGGCGGATGGAGAGAACAGTTACCTTTTCATGGTGCCCCATCCTCATATTCATCAGCCTCCTCCTCCCCCTAGGCCGGCTTTCCCCCCGCTAAATAAACGACATCACTATGCGGCAGCTTCTCCCAACAGGACAAAGTCATCCTACACCAATAGGATTGTACAGCAGTCATTACATTCACATCTCATTACATATCTATATCTCATATATCTATCTATATCATCTACTATCATCTATCTTCTAATCTATCGATCTCGATATCTTCTCCTATCTACTATCTATTCTACTATCTATCTTCTATCAATATCCATCTATTATATATATCTATCGATTTCATCATCTATCTAGTATCTACTCAATCTATCTATCTATCTATCTCCTCCGCCTCCTATCTATCTATCTATCTATCTATCTATCTATCTATCTCTTCTATCTATCTATCTATCTATCTATCTAGCTATCTATCTATACTATCTATCTATCTATCTACTATCTTTCTCTCTATCTATCCCCTATCTATCTACTATCTATCTGATCTATCTATCTATCTATTCTATACACTACGATCTCTACTGACATCTCATGTCTATCTATCTATCTATCTATCTCCTATCTATCCTATCTATCTATCATCTATCTTCTCATATCTATCTCCTATCTATCTATCTATCTATCTATCTATCTAATCTATCTCATACTATCTATCTATCTATTATCTATCTATCCTTATATCTATCTATCTATCTATCGATCTATCTCATTCTATCTATCTATCTATCGTATCTATCTATCTATCTATCTATCTATCTACTACTATCTATCTATCTATCTATCTATCTTCTCCTATCTATCATCTATCTATCCTAATCTGTCTATCTATTCGATCTATCTATCTCATATCACTATCTATCTATCTATCTATCTCATATTCTCTCCTTATCAATCTATCTAGCTATCTAGCTAGCTATCTCTCTTCTATCTATCTATCTATCTATCTCATATCTTCTCTATCTAATCTAATCTATCTATCTATCTCATATCTATCTATCTATCTATCTAATCTACGGAATGAAAGGTCGGCGTGCAGCCAGTTGAAGCGGTAGTGGGTGGCATGCTAAATTGGATCGGACATAGGATCCTCCATAAGTAGAAAACAGAAAAAGCAGCACTAGCACTCCAACCGATGTAGCAAAAAAGAATGTGGCCGTTTATTTATGTGCATCAGCGACGTTTTCGGCTGCCTTGAGCCTTCCTCAAGCTAAAAACCAATCAGTGTTTCACCTGGACTATATACAAAAAATTTCAGTGGTCACTTGACTTTCATAGCCCCGCCCCTCCACTTGTGCCGAATCAATATGTTTTTACAAACATGTCCACATATGAACATAAATATGTATACAAACTTTTATAGTATAAGTTACATACACTGTGGTAATCATTGTGACTCGCTCCCCTTAAAACAGACATTAATAAGTCAATCATTGGATACAGTGCTTCAGTTGTAAGAATGCTAAAAAAACCCAAACACCCATCAAGGTTTAGACGTACCCCCGCAGCAAAAACCTCCGATCGTCAATCCGATGTTCGCACAGTTTGCCGCTCCTCGCACCGCATATAGCTCGGTCCTTACCTTGGAGGGCAAGCCGTGGAACGTCCGACTGCGCATGTGCCAGGGACGCGTCGGAAGGTTGTGTCTCCGTTGCCTTGTGAACTGTCAACAGCCAGTTTACGACAAATGACCGTTCCATAATTGTATAGATAAGTATGATCGATACGGAAACATGCGTCTGGATAGACTGGCACACGCTACAGGAATATTACATGTCATCCCGGTATAAAGATAGGGTTAATAATGCGTATACACAACGAGAATATGCATTGGGGTGTGTCTGGTTGCCACAGGATTTGTGACTCCAAACTTTATGACCACACCCTATATTATGCTATGTACCCTCATAAGGGTATACAAATGGGAGAACATAAGTTCCTGTTTTGACTGTGGCCCAAGGTACATGAAGTTTGGCTGGATTTAGCCTAATTCATTGGGCGTGCACATACGTAATACGGAAAGAATTGAGTGATACAAATGAGGCATGGAAATACGGAGGTCGTCTGGACAGCTCTATCTTTGTAAATTCATAATCTGTAAAGAAATAAGAAGAGACATTTCCATAGTATACATAATCAAATGTCCCCAATGTAACAATTTGCATACACTACTGGATGTTAAGAGACAGAAACAGGATCTACAGGTCGACGCCACCAACCCTTTTAAACCCCTTTATATTGGCATTCAGTTTAAAATTCACCTTTAATCCATTAGGTTTGAGTGTGTTCAGCATAAAAATCCACTGTAATTCTTTTTTCTTAATAAGCGTTCCCTATTGCCCCCCCGTTCAATACGGGATATGACAATTCAAATCTAAGCGAGGTGTTTTTCTTATGTCCATTCTCACAAAGTGCTGGAACCGACAGGTCTTTGTCCCCGATCTTATGGTGTATCGTGTTGGTTGAAGCGTATTTTAAATGCCAATGGTGGTCTACCCACATAACATCAGTCCCACATGGGAATACAGGAATGGTAACATATGAGTCTGTCACATGTCAGAAAATTGTTTTAAGGTATATTAGTCCACTTAGGTGTTAAAATTAATACCTTTCTGCATTAAATTACAATTAAACATGAAACCCATGTGGTAGCCTCCCTCCTGTTTCTGTCCAGTTAAGTCCAACTTTGTTTTTTAATTTAAAAGAAACCAACATCCTGACCTCACCACTCTTCGATACTCCTGGGATCTACGATACGACGAAGAGTGGGGGATTCTCGAAGTCTTGAGACCGTATTTGTCACTCCCAGTAAGCTTGGGCCGGAGGGCTTTTGCGAATGACCCTGGCGATTTTCGTCACTTTGGTTTGTGCTTGAATGTGCTTACGATGGTTATTTCTGGTACGTCCGTTTTCTGATTCTTTGTCCTTAGAAGAGTATCCTTGTTCTCGTTTTGTCTAAGGATAGGTTATGTGAAATGACACGCATTCGGGTATCCCGTTTTTTAAATTTTTTAGACCATATTCTGCAAATTGTTTTCAATTTTTCCGCGGGTCTACACTCGTAATTTCTCTGTTCTGACCCTGAGCATTTTGGCTGTAAGGTGAAAGACTTTAATACGTGCTTCGTGTGGTGATTGCTTATTCATGACCTTACCAATGTGGTACTGTAGTCGGCTTGGTATAGGGTGTCTGTATCGAATACGTTCACCCGTCTGGGTCCACCTAGCAAATCTAAAATATGTGCAGCAAGTGGTCTGAGAGACACTACGCCGTTGAATTTTGATGGGACCTATGCGATCTGTGTATTAGAATGAATCACTGTTCAAGTTCCTTTTGGTACACTGTCCATAAGAGAAGACGTGCATCTAGGCACCGTCCACCACTCCAAGCAATGCTCAGAAGGAGTGGCGGGAGGAGCAATAGATGACCGCCCTCTGCTATAAGTGCGCCGCAGTTACTATAGTCGGCGATTGGGCGCCTATGTCGCCCATAGCACCCCTTCTTTTGAAGGAAAAAGTCGCGCTCCTACAAGAAATAATTGGTTTGTAGACAAATTCAGCAATGTCATGATCCGTTCTGGGTTCCTCTAATGTCCATTTGAGTGGTTACTGAGTAAGCCTTGTACTGCATCCAAAGCCATCCTATATACGTCAATGAGAACACAGGAGGGACTCAAATATACCTTAAAACATTTTTGACATGTGACAGCTTTATGTTATCCATATCCTGTAGTTGCCCATGTGGGTTGATGTATGTGGGATGAGACCACATTGGCAGTTTAAAATTACGCTCAAAACAATTCACTACACGATAACACCATAAGATGACTGACGCAAACAGGACCGTTCCGGTTCCCACAGCCGATTCTGTGAGAGGGAACATACAGAAAAACACTGCGCTTTAATGATTTGGTGAGTCATATCCCTGTATGTGAGACGGGGCGGGGCAATAGGGACGCTTATTCAAGCAAAAAAGAATTACACGTTGGGATTTTATGCTGGAACACAGTCAATCCCTAATGGATAAGTGTAGATTTTAAACTGAAATGCAATATAAGGGGTTATAAAGGGATTTGGCGTCGACTGTAGATCTGTTTCTGTTCTCCTTAACATCTAGTAGTGTAGCCAATAATGTGTACTGATTGGGGTACATTGATATGGATACTACTAATGGAAATGTCATTCTTATCTTATCTTTACAGATAATGATTTACAAAGTAATTGAGCTTTGTCCAGACGACCTCACTATGTTTTCCAGTCCTCACTTTTGTATCAACTCAATTTTCCTATTGATTACGTATGTGAGCACGTCCCAATTGAATTACTGGATACAGCCAAAACTTCTATGTCCTATTTGGGCCACGCATAACCATCCTTGTGTCTAGTTCTTACATTTGTCTGACCCTTAGTGAGGGCATAAGCCCTAACATGAAGTTGGTCATTAAAAGTTGGTCACAAATCCTGTGCAACCCAGGACCACCAATGCATTATTTCAGTGTTTATCGCATTAATTAACCCTCTTATTATACGGGTGACATTGTACTAGTCCTGCTTAGCTGTGTGCCATCTATCCAGACGACATGGATTTCGCTATCGAATCATATCTATACTCGATCGTACAAGTTGGGAACCAGGCCATTTGTCCGTAAACTGGCTTGTCTTACACGTCTCCAAGGCACGGGAGAAACACTTCCGCGTCCCGCGTATGCAGATCGGACGTTAACCCGGCTTGCGGCTCCAAGGAGGTACGGCCGAGTATATTGGGGAGCGTTGGCACCTGTGAGAACATTCGGAGTGACGATCTGTGAGGTTTTGGACATGCGGGGGGTACGTCTAAAAACACCTGGGACGGGTTTTTTTAGCCTCTACACTGAAAGGCAGCTGTAACTTCACAATGATTGACTTTATTAATGTCTGTTTATATGGGAGACTCAGGTCCACAATGATTAACTATCAGTGTATTTACTTTAATATAGACATGTGGTTGTATCCATTTATATGTCATATGGTGGACATGTTGTGTCCAACACTGATTTGAATTCGGCACAAGTTTGTGATGAGGGTCGGGGCTCATGAAGTCAAGTTGACCACTGAATTTTTGTATATATGGTGCACAATCCCCCACCAGCGGCTACCTGTAAAGGTGAGGCCGGAGACAGCCCGGGCCTCGAAGGGCGGTACATCCCGAGTGGCGGTGGCGGGTTGCGGCCCCTAAGCACGTATCGTGCAACGGTTGCTTGGTACGGGGTAGGGGGAACGGGGGCTGTCTTTTTACAGCACTGGCAGGTCTCCAGCAGGGTTGGTGTTGGCAAGAATGATGAGGGGGACGGCTTGCTGCTATCAGCGGATCTTCTCGCCTGGGGCAAACCCCTTGATGTCCGAGTGTGAGTCTCTGGGTGATGGAACAGGGTGCCGGTGATGAGGTAGTTTAGAGTAGCGGGACCGAACTGGAACAGAGGGTTTGAAGAACAACTAAAGTTCGTTTTGCATCACCCGCAGGTAACTGCAGAAAAAGTGTCTTTTTAACAGTGGAGTACTGAGAGGTATCTGGGTAGGAGAGCCCAGGATTATTTTCACCAGCGCGGATGTAAGAGCAGGCTGGGAGGCAGCTGGTCCTTAGAGAGGCTTCAGCTCGGTACCGGGATCTCTTCAGGTACACCCTTGAATATTAGATGAATACCCCTTTTTCCCTCACATATCACTACTCTAGTCTAGCTTCCACTTCAGGCAGGGGCTAGGCTTCTTCTGCACTGGTCTGGATCTAGAGTCTCCTGAGACTGCTTGCTCGCTACTACTCTCTGCTAGTCCTGATACACCAGAGGGCCCTGACTAGGACCGGTCTCTCTCCTGAGAGAGATTTTTCTCTCTTTCTCCTCTAAGAACTGGAATCCCCCAGAACATTCTTGGCTAGGGGGTTTTATTACCTTCTTTGGTCAGGTGGTGGTCTGCTCCTCCAATCCTCATCTCAGCTTACAGAGCACAGGATGTAACACATATCATTGGCAACAGCATCTTGCATTATACAAATACTTAACCTCTGCCTGGCCAGACAGGATTCACCACTGCAATATCCCTATGTCCTATCAGGACCATGTTGTGTAATGGGATTACATGCAGGTGGGAACGTAATCGCAACCCTCCCTCGCCATTGCATCGGCGAGGGTGTTGCATACCCCCGGGCAATGAAAAGAGCCGCCCTCGGCTGTCGACTACAGATGGTTTGGGGCACAGAGGGGGCTAAGGGCACTTCTAGGAAGTGCAGGCTATGTGAGGTGTAGGGAACAAACCGCCCATGTCCTGGAGAAGGCACCTGGTTGGTGTCGGCTGAGCAAAAAAAACATATAGCTGGTATGACAGTTGGTCGCTGACGCCATATACACAACTGTACAGTAGGAAGGTATGGTGTCATGTCCTGTAATCTCACTCCTTGCACCAAGGCGTATATTTGTTGATCAACGCTTTTCCTCTGGCGGCAATTATATGGTGTCTATCTGCATTGCATGAGCATATGCGACACGGGTACCTCCTGACTGACAACTTACCCATGTATGAGTGGCATCCAGGTGCTAGCTGTGTAACACCCCCCCCCGGCCCTAGAGACCCGCAGTTTACGGACTACCCCATGTGCAAACCTCAGTTTGAGGATCAGGTAGCGGTCAGTGTTTTACAAAAGGACGGTCCGACACACCCACACAACAACCTGAAAGCCTTGAAAGGGTTATGCAGGACTACTGGCAGATATGACAGTTGCAAACATTTGGCAAAATCACATTGCTTAGGAGCCCAATGGGTACACATCTTGAACGTTACAACGGTACAGAGGTAGATAGGCTACTCAGGGTTTAGCGCGATAGCAAATGTCTCTTTTCCTGCAAAGAAAAGGCATGGAGTGCAAACTATGTCCGTACCTAAAAAGGAGGCATTACAGTGCAAAATAATAGTCAATAGCAATAGAACTTTCCCTGGAGTATCTGGCGAAAGCTCTCAGAAGGTCTCTAATGAACAAAGTCCATCTTCTGGGTACGCCCTTGATGGGGGAAAAGTGCAATGAGAAGCAAAGGGTCTCCTCTCATTTGGGAAGGGACAGAGTCCTTTGATGACATCTCTGCTGTGCAGAGGAAGGGTGATCATAGCACATGACAGTGTATATCCTTGACTGAGATAAATAAGGGTAGAGTCTCAGGACAGTTTCTGGCTCTATAGGGATATGGGGATAAATACACACAATATGTACAAAGGACATAGTACCTGGAGAGGGCTACAGCCTTCAGGGATTAGTCAGTATCGCTGGGTTCAGCAAAGCCGGATCCAGCTCCTGCAGGGAATCCTGTGATCCTCAGCGGGAGTAGGTGCCGGCTGGGGACACCCGGTGGCAGCAGTGGGTACTGCAGGTGCAGCAACATCCTCGGATATTCAGGGGGAGGAGCGCTGTCGCCCGGTGTCGGCTGTTCCGCCGGGGGCTCAACTGAGCCAGGGACCCAGAGGGGTCCATGAAGAAATAGACAGAGCCAGCGGCCGCGCCGCGGCTCCTTCCAGCTCCGGTTCTTCCGGGGCCGGTCATCACCCCATTGGTAATCAGCCAGGGGAGATGTGGGCCTAGATGGAACCTCCGGACAGGTCGCTAGCCGGGATGTCTTCTCCCACAGAAGAGCCGTGGGACCTGGCAATGCTCCCGGCAGGGAAACGGTGGGGGTGCGCCCTGTATCATGCCGGCCCACTGGATGGCAATGGGACCCGTACTCACAAGTTACTGTGGATGGGGCATTCACGTGTGGTGACCGCCCGGGACTTGCAGCGAGGAAGAAGAGGTGTTCGGAGACCGGCCACTCGTCGTCCTCATACCAGTCATCCTGCGGGAAGTAACGTTCCCATCGGAGTCGGGGATCCGGATCACACCAGCCGCCCAAGGTCCTCGGGTTCCCCTTGTAGGGAGAATCAATGCACTCGCTGGCTTCAGGTTGTGCTGGCTCTCCGGCAGAATCAGGCCTCTTGACGGACCGGCGGGGTATAAATACTTCCCGTCCGGGTGTAGTCCTGGGTGGTCGAAGCCATAGCCCTTCCGCTGTCGAAGAACGGACCATGCCGGTGGTGCGATTCTTCTCGACCCACGCTCCAGCTGTAGATCGGCCGGCCATATACCGCGGGCCTCCTTCCTTCGCGTCGCTGGTCCGAGACGCTTCTCGGAGTCGCCGGCGGGCGGCCTCACCTCGGCTTGAGGCTGCGGAGGTTTCGGTGCTGGGGCTCGTGGCTCCGGTTCAGGCTCGGATCTCCTTGGACGACAGGTCGGTGCTGGAACAGGAGCAGGAACCACCGGAGGGTCAGGAGCCTTACAGCGGGGCTAGCAGGCCGCGCAGCGAGTAGTAGGCCTCGGAGCAGGTGGAGCGGCCACACTAGGCCCAGGCGTTGGCTCCGCAGGAGTCAGGGCCTCCCACGGGCACCTCCACGTGGACCCGCGGTACCGGATGGTAGCCGGGATAGGGACGAGGAAACCGCCCGGGTGGGATTTGGTACTAGCGTCACCGTTTGGTAGCATGTCCTGGTGACGAAGGCCCGAGTCAATCCTGGTGCCCATGTCCAGCGGAGGGTCTTCGGACGGGCTGCGCAGAGACCACCACCATAGTCTTTAGGACCTCGTAAACTCCGGACGCTCCACAGGAGGGAAAGGCGGAGGACCCCACATGGCGTTGTCCTCGCTGTCAAGTCCACTCTAGTTTCTGGCGCTTCTCTGAGCAGGGCAGGAAGTCCGCGCTCGAGCCAGTGGGAGAGTCCGAGTCCTTCCCGCCAAGAGCTGTGGCGGGCTCTAATTTTCCTGCGCCACAGGAGGGGTTCGCGCGCTTCGCGCGTGGGTGGAGCTTGATGCGTCATCTGGGTTTCCCGCCAGTGAGGTTTTGGCGGGCTTGAATTATTTGCTGTGCCACAGTTTCTGAGGTTAAAAATCTTCAGGCGCGGCAGCGCCGATGTAGCAGAGCTGGTACAGTTCTTGCTAGGTATAACCTCTGGGTGCGGGAGCGGCGCTCCGACAGCACGTGGCAGCAGTATAACACAGTTCATCTCCAGAACACAACAAGTCCTTGGGCCTAAAACCCGATGGCAGCAGGGTAGGCAGCACAGTCTTTTTAATAAAGGAAAGTCTTTAATGCCGTAATAAGGCACAGAATTCTATATCCTGTTCGTGACGCCACTTGCAACATCCCCCACCGGGCCTAGCCTTAAAGGTGAGGCCTGGAGACAGCCGGGGCCCGCGGTACCGGAGTGGCTGGCGGTTCGGCCTAAGCACGCTATTGTCACGTGTCTTGTACGGGGAACCGGAGGGCTGTCCTACAGCCTGGCAGGTCTCCAGCAGGGTGGTGGTTGGCAAGAAATGATGAGGGAGCGCTGCTATAGCGGATCTCCCTGGGCAACCCCTTGATGTCCCGAGTGTGAGTCTCTGGGGATGGACAGGGTGCCGGTGATGAGGGTAGTTGTAGTAGCAGGGACCAGACGGAGACAGAGGTTGAAGAAAACAACTTACGTTCGTTTATTGCAACCGGCGGAACTGCAGAAACGTGTCTTTAACAGGTGGAGTACTGGAGAGGTATTTGGAGGGAGCCACAGGATGTATTTCACAGCCTGGATGTAAGAGCAGGCTGGGAGGCAGCTGGTCCTTAGAGGAGGCTTCAGCTCGGTCCTGGATTCTTCAGGTATCACCTTGAAGGTAGGAATGATACCCCTTTTCCTCACTACACTACCTCTATTCTTAGCTTCCACTTTAGGCAGGGGCTAGGCTCTTCCTGCCCTGGTCGGTATGCTAGAGTCTCTGAGCTGCTGCTCAGCTAACTACTCTCTGTACGTCCTGCAGACCCAGAGGGCCTGACAGGACCGGTCTCTCTCCTGAGAGAGATTTCTCTCTTTCTCTCTAGAACTGGAATCCTCCAGAACATTCTTGCTAGGGGGTTTTATTACCTTCCTTTGGTCAGGTGGTGGCTGCTCCTCCAATCACATCTCAGCTTACAGAGCACAGGATGTAACACATATCATTGGACAACAGCATCTTGCTTATACAAATACTTAACCTCTGCCTTGCCAGGCAGGATTCACCACTGCAAAATCCCTATGCCTATCAGGACCATGTTGTGTAATGGATTACATGCAGGTGGGACGTATTCGCAAACCCTCCCTCGCCATTGCATCGGCGAGGGTGTTGCATATGTCCATGTGAAACACTGATTGTTTAGCTTGAGGAAGGCTCAAGGCGAGCCGAAACGTCGCTGATGCACATGAAATAAAAGGACCACATTCTTTTTTGACTACATCGGTTGGAGTGCTGCTTTTTTCTTGTTTTCTATCTATCTATCTATCTATCATCTATCTATCTCATATCTATCTATCTATCTATGCAAGAAAGTGGGCAGCACTCCGAATAGTGATAAAAAAGTGTAGATTCTTTATTCCATGTTCAGCAACAAAACAGCGACGTTTCGGCTCCAAGGAGCCTTTTTCAAGCCGTCTATACAGTGTGAATGGCAGTGTTATATACAGATCCCCGTGGTCACATGACATCATAATCCACGCCCACCATATTACCATATTTGTGATACAAAACTTTGATATACATAAAATTCATTAATATACAATGATCATGTGCATTCAATGAAATATACAAAACATGCGAATAAAGAATCTAACTTTTTTATCACCATTTTGGATGCTTTGCCCGCTTCTTGCATATATCGCTGAGGACCCCAGGCCGAGTCCCGGACCGCTTGCACACCATCACATCTATGGTCTGTTGCCGCTTGGATTTTTTTCTATCTATCTATCTAGGTACATCCTTCTATTTATTCATCTATCAAGTATCTGTTTATGTATCATCAACTGATCTAATCTAATTTTTTTGTCTAATTTTTTGCATGTACGATACTTACCCACATAAGCCAGATGAAGGCAAACACCACAATGTATTCCACAAGAATAAGGCTAAGTTCACAACATTCAAACCTGAGTTCCTATCTCCATTAAAAGATAAAGAAGGAGGGTTGTATAATCTATTAAGTAAAATCCCCTTACATCAATGTAAATTTTATTCATCCCGTTTTGATTAGTTGAGGCTGCATGGTACCGTATGTGTTTTTAACTGAAAAAGTGACGGTAGCTACAGAACTTTTTCGCAGTTTGAAAAAAACTTTTGCATAGAGATACTCTGACCTCTCTATCTATCTATCTTATCATTACCTTACTCTATCTATCTATTCTCTATCTACATCTATCTATCTATCTATCTATGATCATCTTCTAGTTGTCTATGTATGTATGTATGTATATGTTATCTGTATCTATCTATCTTCTCTTTTTGTGCCTTTGTGAGTACAGCGCGCCCCGGGGTTACTACAAGGATGGGTCGGTAGGTTTGTGTCTAAAGTTGAATTTGTATTAAGTCGGAACTGTATATTTTATCATTGTAACCCAGCCAGAACTTTTTTGGTCTCTGTGACAATGGATTTAAAATGTTTGGGTTGTCATTAGAACCAGAAGTAACAAAATAGTCTTAACATTACGACGCCTGTGATAACTGTTACAGCTGTTTATTGTAGCCTGGGGCTAAAATACAACAGAATTACCAATATCCAGAGTCCGTTTGTAACTAGGGGTCTGTAAGTCGAGTGTTCTTAAGTAGGGCCATCTGTATTTTTGTACCTCGATTTCTCTTTAATAGTTTTGGCTCTGTTCTCAAATACAGATTTTTGTTGAGACTTATTAGGTGCATTTCTAAACAGGCGCAGTTCACACAACATTAGCTCTCTTAAGCATTGGCCGAGAGTGGCGTGTTCTTGCACAATAATTTGTTCCCTTTAGGCGCACCAAATCAATGTTAATAAGGTGCAAACAGCTGGAAACCGGAGGAATACAAAGACAATTAGGCGCAAACCTAGGAAATTGATAACCAGCGAACAACAGAGACTGCTTGAAAAAGGTGCAAAAATTGCATGTATAAAACTCAAAAATACCCCAAAAAGTGCAATAAATACAAGCAAAAAGGTGTATCAGACTAGATAATCTGTGCCCTAGGATTTTTCTGATCTGAACGCATCTATAAAATGATCATCCTTTATAATAACACCACAAGTATGATTCTCTCTATACTCTCCATCTCATCATCTACTCTCTCTTCTGTTTCTCCATCCACACACTAATCATTAACAAGAGCCTTAGGACACATTCATACCAGCTCTTCTGCTGTCAGTTGATGCTGCATGTAGATATTAGCGTGGTCTCTATTGTTGAGGCCTTCACCCCTCCAATGATCGTTCAGTTGGTCTGCGCGACAATCTCACGTTCACTCTGTACATGAAATTTAAAATCTCCCATGGATTTGCTCCATAGCAGCATATTGACATCAAGCCTAAATTTACTAAAAGTCAATAGCATTACACAATTAAACGTTTTTCCTTCCATTCGTTCCTCCCATCTGAAAAACGATCACTTTCCACAGAGGAGGATGTGGAGGCTGTAAGTGTTACTTCTTCATCGTTCTGTACTACACCTCCCAGTATCCCTGCTCTAATGCATCATGGAGGTGTTCCCCATATACGCTTCCGGTTAGGTTGTTATAATACATTTTCCTTACTATCTATGATAGAGGTCCTGTTTCAGGACTGAATAATTTTGCAAACTTGCTTCCAGCACCAAAATTTCAAGGCTTTAGGCATTAAAGCGGAACCTTTAAGAGAATCCCTTTAAGAAAGTAATTAAGTATATCATTGCCTTTGAGGCAATTTAGGTTTAGTGCACAAATAAACAGTGCAGGTCAACTAAACTAAATATACTACTTCATAAGTGACAACTTCATCTAGGAGGCCCGTTTTTTCTAACTTCTTTCTCCTGTAATGACAGTATTCATCACAAGCATTCTTAGGTCTGTAGGCTCACCGGGGCCCCATGAGGTGTGCAGGGGGCCGGGGATGCACGGTCCCACTCCATGCGTGCTTTGGCCACTGACGGGGTAATGGTCCGGGGCCTCCACTGCCCTGGGCCCTGCATTCGGATCATTACCCCGGCCCCTCCCTCGGTGTCGCTACCGAACACCCTCTGGTCCGCTCTCCTGGCCCACCCACCTTTGCCTGCATCGCCTGCCTGCTCATCTCCCTGACCCGCCCTACCTCCCCCCGCAGGGCGGGCAATAGTCTCTACACTTAATTCCCAAAGCATTTGGCTCTAGCTCTTCCCTACTCAATTTCCCTCTACAATGCTGTAAACACTAAATAAGGTCAAGTGGGTTAATGTATCAATGGACGCTGTGAAATGTCCCAATATCATACATTTCAAGCTGTCCAGCTTTCACGAGTGGGGGCACAGCACACCCCCAGTGCTTGACTGACAGCCTGTATAATATGTTAGGCTGTATAAGATGTCTTTCCTGCAGCCTGTGTGTATAATAGGGATACAACCAGCTCCAGGCAAGCCATGATCATATGCAAACAGGGATGTCCGGTACATTGTTAATGATGTCCTGTGCTCTCTGTTATAGGAGGATGCAAGCCTGTCAGCAGATAAAGCCACAGACACTAACAGCAATCTTTACATACATTCACACCAGACTAACAGGGGAAGGACAGGGGAGGCGGTAACTCAGGGTGACACTTCACAGGCTCCATACTTGCCTGACCATGTCTACTCAGTCCTCATTTACATGATAGAGAATATATGATCTTTACAATGATCATGTGAATTGAATTAGAAAAGGCAGTGGGATGGGTCCTTGTGAGCTGCTCCAACCTAGTAGTGGCAGACTATGACATTGACCCTGACAGAGCAGGTCTGAAAGGCCTGCGTATATTGATTGGAGCAGTATGGTCCCATACCTACAGTCACACCCATTCAATGTCTTATCAAGTAGGATGAGTATCCGGACACTTAGCTTTCTCAAGACTTGAATGGAAAGCAAATTGCGCTTCAAATTGTTTTGATCAATATTAGGGAGACTTTTTTATTTGTTTGGCCCTGTTGTCTGGAATTTGGGGCTAACACATTGACACGACTATGTTTCAGATGGAGGTTGGTGTGAGCTGAGCTATTTTATTTGGCCTCACCATCACTAGTCCATGTGTTAATGTGTTACAACCAATGGTCAAATACCCTGATAACTTCTGGGACTTATTTTCAAAAACAGGACACATTTTCTAGCGCTGGCAGCCTTGGACTTGACACCTAAAAATAGCTGCATATAAAGTATATAACACCTTCCTCTTGACACCTCAAAGACTTTTAATAATGCCCCCAATTTGGTAGCCCTCAGATATATGACCCCCCTTTATAATAATAATTCTTTATTTATAGCCCATCATACTTCCGTAGACGCTTTACAATCATGGGACCTATACAAATATATATTAGTAGTAAACAGTCTATGTGCACTTTGGTTTGAAGCTTATGGTTAAACTTTGGATTGGGTTTAAAGTCTTATAGACCCGGTAGCCATTCCTAGAGAATTGGGTAAGCTCAGGAAAGCCTGGAGACGTGAGGAGAGTTTGAATTAGGTAGAATCAGTCTAATATCACTCGGTGCAGATTAAAGAGCACAGGTTTGGCGTGATAGACTGAGATGAGAGAAGAGCAAAGAGGTGTCAGCATTATGCAGAGTTATTGTGGCATGAGGGTGATTAGCTTTAAACGTTTATTTGGAAGAACCAGCAGCCGCAGTCACTCGTTTCCCTGTTGTCGACCCCTCCAAGTATAGAGTGCCTGGCAGAGGATGTTCCTTCCAACGCTACAGGTAGCATCCTTTGTTGTAACCGCTCTATCTTATACAGTGCTCATATTACGATTACTTCCCACTGATGCTTTTGGCTCGTGAATAAAAAAAAAAATCTTTATCTCCACCTCTTCATTGTTTCAGCACTGCAGCTAGCTTTCTTGGGTTTCTTTTTCTGTCAGCGCACGAGGCGACGAGCAGCAGTTCGCAAGGGCGAGACGATCAGTTCGTGGTCATCATTGATAGAACTATGAAGGCACTATGTCTCACTACGCTGCAGAGTGCGAGACACGACCCAAAATCTGAACGAAACCGTGCCTCATCTGGGGCTGGCTACGTGCTAGGAATTCGGTAACCGTATAGTGGTGAACTATGGTCTATCCTACATGAGTAATGGTATGTGGATCTCAGTGACGCCAAGATCCAAGCAATGGTAGTTGCCTTTTGACAGGGACGTTCACACAGCGAGTTTGTGCCTCTAAAATTAACGGCTTTTGTACTACAAGTGTGACATTTTTCTCTCCATTTCACTGGTAGTCGTTGACCTTGGGCGATTTTTCCTCGTTTGTTCCGAAAAATGTTTGCCATGATTTACCCTCGTGGGCAATGGAAGTACATTATCCATATGGATGGATGCAACACCGAATTTGCCAGAATTTTACAACTGACTGGTACCCAGAGTAAAAGATTTGCAGTGGGATATTGTTTTTGTACACACATCCAAAGGAATTCCGCCTTGCTTAAACGTCTGCCGCCGACGCTGTGTGACAGATGAAGACTCTGTTTGAGCGCGTTCGTTTTCTATTCAGGATGAATATAAACGCTGTTATCTGTCAGGCCTCGTGTGTCAGAGCATTTATATTTAAAATCGACAATAGAGACTTATGTTTGACTGTCAGAGAGCTGGGTATTTTATTAGTTTTTGTTATCGCACCATGGCAGACATTTAACTGATAAGAGCCGCGGGCTTCTGAGGGGGGGCGTTTAGATTCATTCCCTTCCTCAGTCGTGATTCAATTAGTCACTGGAGAGGATCTGTCAGTTTTGATTAAGACAACATGAAGAGCTTTCAAATTATTCGCCCTTCTCTCGTGATACCGGTGAAAAAAATCACCAACCAGAAGCCGCCTGTCTTTATAAATCAATGTATTGTGCATTTAGAGACCAATTTCACTGGAAAAGTATTCGCTTGAATCTTAGGAGCAAATAGCACAAGGGTGGAACCGGGGCAAGGACTGCCCTCTGTAGTGCGCCGACTGGATCTGATAACACTACTACACATGTTTTGTGCCTCATTTCTCTTACACAATCGATAGAGGAAGTCATTTGGAATACATGGGTCCAGTTTGTGTCTTGCTATGACCTACAAGCGCCCCCTATAATAAAACACTGGTGAAGCGCATCTGAGGTAATCAATAGATGGGTCCCTGATAGTGCCAATGAAAGTGTATTGGACAGTATGTCGTCTTACCAAACATATATGTCCACAAGCAAACGGATTCTAAGCTTTTTTATTCTGTGCCGGTCTATTCATCTCAACGGGTAACTCGGTTTTTTGTTGTCCCAAAAGCTAGTAAATGTGTGCATGTATGTTCCATATTTGTACAAGAAAGCTTGCAAATGAGCGCACTAGCTTGTCCCAACCACTTTAGGTCACCTGTATTGAGTTATCAGCAACTGAACGCAAATACGACAGCGCACGGATGGCAAACCCAATGTGCATCCGTATTTTCATCTTCCTCAGTGCTTCTATTGAAGACCCAAGCCGGACACACAGGAAACAATAGGCTCCCGCCTGATTCTTAACAACTCCAACACATTCTTGTAATGGTGTCATTGTAATATGTTCTAGTAAGCATAGCTACAAAAAAGAAAAACGGATAAAAACCGACAGACAAACAATTGCCTCCTGTGACTGTGAACGGAGAAACATGGATGATGTACGTGCACTCTCCATACGATATTGAGGAATGTTAAGTACCAACTGTCAGTTGTTTCAACCCAGCCATTTTCTGGGTGAAAAATGCAAACACACGAATGTATCTAAGTAAAGTTTCCTACCCAGAATTATGCTGTATGGGGTATGCCTAACATACATTTAGGGTTTTCTCATTGCAAAGGGCACTTTTTGCCTAGTTTATTATCTGGGAACAGTCGCTAGAGAGCTGGAAGCATGTACACAAGACAGGGCGCCGCATTGCCATGAGGCGGAGATGAAAATCTCGCCTCAGGCGGCAGATATGCGGGTCCCTGTAAGAGGCGGGTGAATTCGCCGCGCTAAAGCAGGGGGCGATTCGGAGCGTCATACGCCGAATCACCCACCAACTAATAAATCGAGCGCTCGCATGCTCTTTAAGACACAGGCGCGCTTTATATGCGAGACGTCTCAGTGCCTTTCTCGGCAGCTGCGTTGGTTCTCCGTTCTATCATCGACACAGCGTCATAACGGTCACACAATGACCAACAAACCCGCTGTGTCCAACTGTGCGGATCCGGCTCACGGAGACCCCGTGAAGACCGTTGGGCCGCGCGCCGAGGGAGCAGCTGGCCGCAGGTAGTATGATTATATTATTTTTCATGTTACTGTCATTTATTTATGTGGGGAGTGGGGGAGGTGTCTTATCCGTGGGAGGAGGGGGGGCGTACTCGTATACATTATATGATGGCCATACCGTGCATAATATCTTATACTGTGTGGTGTGTGTGGGTGTTGGGGGAAGGGGTATACATTACTGGTGCCAGATGTTTTATACTGGTGGCGGGTGGGGGTTCCTGTTTAATATTGTATTATGGGCCGAAATTATTTTATACTGGTGGGGGGGGGGGGTGTTTGGTCCTGTAATAATTGGTATATGGGGCCAGAATTGTTTACTCTGGGGGGGGAGGGACTGTATATATTTTGTGGTGGCCAAATTAATTTTAATACTGAGGTGGATCGCAGTATATTTTATAGTGGAGCCGAGTTCATTTAAACTGGGGCAAAAGGGGTATTGTGTATTTATGGGGCCAGATACTATTACAATACACGCGCGAGGGGGGGTGCTCTATATATTATATTACAGCTGGGGGCTGAGAATGGGATCACGTCTAATTAGCTTAAGCTGGGGGGCTGGTATATTCGGGAATACAGTTATCTAGCTGAGGGGATGATATATGGGACATTACTTCATAAAGACTGGGGGGATGTAATATGCACACAGGAGTATCAACTAAGATCACTCAGCGGGGGCTGTATCGGGATACGTAGATATTACTAGCTGTAGGGGCTTGTATATGGATACAGTATATTACTGAAGCGTGGGGCTGTATATTGGGTGTACATTAATTACAACTGGGGGCTGTAATATGGATACAGTATATTACTATTAATAGCTGGGGGGCTTTAGTGGAATACATATATATTACTAAGCGGGGGGCTGTACTACTGGATACACTGTATAATCCTACTAAGCTGTAGCGGGGGGAGCTTAATAGGGTATCAGTATATTACATCGCTGGGGGGATTATAGTGGGGTACAGTAATTACTAAGCTGGGGGGATTGTAATATGGGATACGTATTTACTAAGCCTGGGGCGCTGTATAGGGATACAGTAAGTTACTAAGCGTGGGGGGGGCGGTAATAATTATGGATACAGTATTATGGTTACCTAAGCTGGGGGATGTAAATGGATACAGAATACTATGACTAAGCTGGGGGGATGTATCGGGGTACAGTGATATTACTAACTGGGGGGGATGTAATATGGATCAGTATATGTAGCTAGCTGGGGGGGTCTGTATATCATGGATCAGTAAAATTACTAAGCTGGGGGGGATGGTATATTGGATCCAATATTCTACAAGCTGGGGGGATGATATATGGGATACAGTATATTACTAAGTCGGGTGGCTGTATAATAATAAGGAACATATTATTAACTAAGCGTGGTGATGTATATTGGATAACAGTAATATTACTTACCCTACTGGGGTGGTAATGTATACAGTGTATTAAGGTGTTGGATACAGTTATATTAACTAAGCTGTTGGTGGGCGGTACGGATACAGTATATTACTAAGCAATGGGGGTCTGTATCATGGTGATACCACAGTATATAACTAGGCTTGGGGGGCTGTTTATGGGATCAGTAATATTACTTAACCCCCTGGGGTCGGCTGTAATATTGAGCATACCATTATAATTACTAAAGGCTGGGGCTGGTCCGCCAATATATTGGGATACAGTATATTACTACCTAACCGTCCTGGGGAGGGGGCTTTGTTATGATGGCCTGCTAATACATTATATAAATGCATAGCTGGTGGCGCGCTCCTGTATATTAGGGGGTGCTATAATATCCTCCACATTGTCTGAAGCCCCGCCGGACACTCTTGTAATGTAAAATCCATTGACCATCATAACAGTCGCCCGTGGTGCGCATGGTCATATCTGAGTTATAACACGGCCCTTAGCCCAACAATATTACTCTTTGCAATAATTTAAACTAAAGGTGTTCCTTCAGCGGTGTGTGGAGGGCCCTGGTCTGGTTTAGTTCAGAGATAAGCACGCGCTATCTTGTGAGCAGCGTGGTCGTGGCATATTGATTGGTAGCTGCGTCTCCTCCTGTATGCTATAATCCGTTGCCTTCCAATAAAATAGATATACCCCCGCCTGAAAGGGGAATGGTTTTATAAAGTTTCCGTGGAAGGTGGGGCAAGTGGCGGTGCAGCAGCTGCGAATCAGGTGGACCCCGTTGCTGTTGTGCAGGGCGGTAATATATGTTTCTTGAGTTAAATCTGTAGAGCAGGAGGCCTCTAGTCCGTATTCTCGCTTTCCCAGGCAAGGGCACGATACTAACCGTATCGTGTTTCGCTGGTGCGTAACCTTTCTTCCTGCACGAACCCCTTTCGCATCACTGTACCAGGAGCCTCGTTGGGACTAATTTTATTCTCGACAGAGGTCCCATGACTCCGAAAGCCCTGAGGGCAGCTGTGGCATATTGTCGCTCCATTCTCAGCTCCGTTTATCAGCTGTGGCATGCGAGGCCGCCATCCTGGTGCGACTCTCCCCTGCGCTGCCTTGAGGCCTAGCGCGCGCAGGACGCTTTAACCCCGTCAACGCTTGGACTCGATCCAGCCGGAGGTGGTAGTGGAAGGTAGTAGAATCCCTCGTGCTGCTGTGCGCCCACCGCAATCTCGCCCATGGGACCCCAAGCTTATACAGCACCAGCCAACACAGAGTCCTCCATAAGTTGCCCACTCAGAAGATTACCACACTGTTCCTGGTTCTGTTGGTCTTAACCTGCCTTGCAGTCCTGCTGCAATACTCACGTGGTTTTTGACCCATAGTAAGCCTCTGCTAAGCTACTTGGGACGCTACGGCCGCCACCCGGTGATTAGGCTTGACTGAAGCGACAGGTGCATCCCTCCGGCCAACGTGCATCAGCACCCGCTGCTGACCTAGACTCCAAGGGTAATCGAGAGGAAGACGCTAAAATGCGCAACGCAGCGTCCGGACAGTTGTCCGTGACCATCCCATTCTGGATAATGAGCTCCACTCAGTGGGGACCTTCGCAGAGATAGCCAAGATCCCATGGAACCCCTGGTATCGCGCCAGGAATTAGCTCTCACGATCACCAAGCCGTTCTGGAGCCAGATACAGTCAAGAAACGCTGAACCTCAAATACTAGGGAGATATTTCTCGCCGCACACAGCCTTAGCGCTGCTCGCTCACTGGATGCGTCCACAAACTCCTCTCATTTCCTCCGCCCCCTCCCTCTTTGAAGGCTCCCAGAGCCCGCACACGCTTGTAAGCTTTGAGATAGGATGTGCTGATGGCCGTCTGACAGCGGACCGAACGGAGTTGGGATCGGAAATATTGCGAGTGTGCTGGCGGCCCTTAACGGGATGTCCATATTCCAAACTGGTCACCAAGGGTGTGATTCGAGACTATGCCGATCTCATGGACTTTGTTCTGTAACGACATGAGTGTCCACGAAAGCCAAAAGACCGAATCACCGAGAAAAACGAAACTCCAGAAATAACACGAGAAGTGTTGGAGGCCCATCTTCCAGACAGGCACTAATTCCGACAAAAAGAAAGTCCGAGTCGCCTTCATCGCCAAATGTCTGCAGCCATCGACAGAGCTCATGAACCTCGAAAACCGCCTCTAATGCGACGGAAAACAACAGTTCAGGGGTTGGTCTCAAGGATTCCGTCCCCGAAAAAGTGAAGGTCCCTGACCCTCGTTACTTTTTTTGAAAATGGCTCAAAAACTATTGCTTCCTGCGATAACCTCTCCTCCCTCGTTCTTCAAAATCAGTTGGAAAGGGCCACCATTCGCGTGCCAATCAAATCTCCGCCCACATGTAGCCAACCCCAGTGGGTCATGCCGAGACCCTGTTCACCCTGGCCCGCTGCTTGCACTTTAAGTGGACAGGGACTCCTATCCTTCAGGGCTGCCGTACCAAGGGAGAGAATTCTCTATGATGTCCACTACAACCAAGTGATTCCTTCGATACATACATCATACAAGAAGTTAATATTTAGTAAAAAACCTGTGAAAGTATTCTTCCGTGAGTGTCCGGCACTGGCCTCATGTGTGAGGAGAGAAGTGCTGCAGTGCTTCTGTGCAAATAGATTGAGCGTTGTGCATGTTCTTCAGGTGTCTCCCCGTAATAGCTGTGATCTCCGATATCCGCAAACTTGATCGCGGACAAAATCTCATGGAACGCACGGTGGAACGCACGCCCTGTGGTCTTCACTGCGCATGTGCAGCCCGGCATATGGAGCGTGTGTGGTGTCATAGCAACCAAGTATAATGAAACAATGTAGCTGGCTAGCTCGATCAACCATAGTGGAAGGTAAACCATTCCTTCGTGTAATGTAATCACATGATAAAATCGTACGAGGCATCAGCTATTGCCCGTGACGGCGACATCACCATAAAGTCAGCGGACAAAGGTGGTGCTGTCGTCGTCATGGACACCAGCTCGTACATCGCAGAGATTAGAAGACAACTGGCTGATACACAGGTATATATCAAAATCCCTTGTGATCCAAAATTCACCCTATTGAGAAAAATGAAGCATATATTAGATGAAGCCTTAAGCAGTCATATCATTGATAATGCCATGTACAAATATTTACTGGTTGAAAATCCGGTGACACCGGTTTTGTATACTTTACCGAAAATTCACAAGAATTTATTAAACCCTCCAGGAAGACCTATCGTCTCTGGCACAGATTCCATATTTTCTAATATAGCAACCTTCCTGGATAGGGTTTTGTGTGGATTAGCATTTGAAGGTTCCTCATACATACGAGACACAACAGACTTCATCACCAAACTTAATAATATACCTATTTCAGCTTCTCAGGGTGTTCTTCTTGCATCTTTTGACGTAGTCTCATTGTATACTTCCATTGACCATCATAGAGGCCTTAATGCCATAAGGAAAATAATCAGTACAACACAATATTCACTTAAAACTCAGGATTTCATTCTAATTTTGCTTGAGTTTGTACTCAAGAACAACTATTTTCTTTTTGGAGATGAATATTTTTTACAGAACATGGGAGTGGCCATGGGTGCCAACATGGCACCCACATATGCCAACATTATGAGAGTCCTAGAAGAAGATGTCATCTTTCTCTCCCCACTGTTCAGGCATTGCATGAGGTGGTGGAGATTTATTGATGATGTCTTCGTGGTATGGATCGGCACAAAACAGGAACTAGAGACCTTTCACAATTTTTTGAATACAACAGATGAGACGATCAAATTTACACTGGTAGTTTCGGAAACTGATTTATAGTTTTTAGACGTTACAGTATCCATCCAGGATGGTCATTTTGCAACTGACATATTCACGAAACCGACTGACAGAAATACACTGGTACGCTATGAAAGAAGCCACCCACGAACAACATTAAACTCTTTACCCTATAGCCAACTATTAAGAACCAAAAGAATAACCAGCCAACCACAAAAACTTGAACAAAATTTACAAACCATGGTCAATAAATTTAGACAGCGAGGGTACCCCAAAAAAGTTCTTGAGATGAATTTACAAAAAGCCTCCAAAAGAGACCGTGCAGAATTATTATCTCCTTCTCAAAAGACAATTAGACAGGACAGGATACCTTTCGTCACCACACAAAGCCACAACATCGCTAAAATCATACATAAACATTGGACTAAACTAACAGGTAGCAATATCACTGAATTTCAAAATCCACCGCTTATGTCCTACAGAAATGCACAAAAAATCGGTGATCGTCTGGTGAGGGCAGACATTGGGTCACGCAAAAGCAGTAGACAGACAGGGATATTGGGCCAATTGAAAAAGGGATCCATCCCGTGCTGCAAATGCATAAACTGCAAATATATGATTAAAGGGTCTGGTTTTGAGCACAATAACAAATGGCACAATATAACACATTACTTAACATGCGATAGCTCTTTTGTTATTTATATATTAAGTTGCCCGTGTGGGAGAAACCACATTAGAGTTTAAAACTCGACTGAACCAGCATAGATACACTATACGTTCGAACTGCAAAGACCTCCCAGTGCCCAAACATTTTCAGGAAGCAGGCCACCTAGAAAAAGACTTACGCTTTCGCCTGATTGATCACATACCTCTTCCTAGGAGGGGAGGAGATAGGGAGAGCATACTCAAAAGACGTGAACTACAATGGATCCACGCATTGAACACAATGGGGGTCATTAACTAAGGGCCCGATTCGCGTTTTCCCGACGTGTTACCCGAATATTTCCAATTTGCGCCGATTGTACCTGAATTGCCCCGGGATTTTGACACACGCGATTGGATTGTGGCGCATCGGCGCCAGCATGCACGCGATGGAAATCGGGGGGAGGGGGGGCGCGGCAGAACGAAAACCCGACGTATTCGGAAAAACCGCCGCATTTAATAACCGAAAAAGTGTCGCTTGGCCAGCGCTTACCTTCACCTGGTCCAGCTAGGTGTATTCCGGCGCGTGCAGATGATTTTCAGCGCAGCAGCGCCACCTGGTGGACGGCGGAGGAACTACCTTCATAAATCCCGTCCGGACCCGAATCCTTTTCAGAGAACGCGCCGCTGGATCGCGAATGGGCCGGGTAAGTAAATCTGCCCCATTGAGACCTAGCGGCCTCAATGTAGACTATAAATTGTGGACACTATAATTATTAATTTTGTCAGTCAAATATGTTTCATTCTCGTTTTACTGTCAGAGGTAACTAAGTGTACAGCAACAATTAGTGAAATTTTTTTTTTTGATATTAGCATTCTGACATATATATGTTTTTTACATAGATAATATAAAGCCAGTTCCAGATGTCTCCCCGTGAAGCGTCTCTCCAGAATAATCCTCTCCGAACACTACAATAACCAGAGTTCTCCGCATGCAACCTCTACAGTTTTCTATAAGCACATTTGGCGTAGGTATGTGCCTTCCTTATCATTTTTGAGGCTCTAGCTAGGGATTCACAGGTTTTCACCTATTATTGGTCATTTAGGGAGCGGGACCCCAGTGCCGTTTATCCCAATTATTCTTAGGGATCTATCGGACAACAAGGTCTCCTCTGGCGGATTGTTTCCCCGGGAGGGGTTAACAAACTGCCGGCCCGTTTTGTGATCATAGCTGTTAGTACAGCAAGCATTCCCGTATTAATAGCTGATGCCTCGTACGATTTTATCATGTGATTACATTACACGAAGGAATGGTTTACCTTCCACTATGGTTGATCGAGCCAGCCAGCTACATTGTTTCATCATACTTGGTTGCTATGACACCACACACGCTCCATATGCCGGGCTGCGCATGCGCAGGGAAGACCACAGGGCGTGCGTTCCACCGTGCGTTCCATGAGATTTTGTCCGCGATCAAGTTTGACGCCTGAAGAACATGCACAACGCTCAATCTATTTGCACAGAAGCACTGCAGCACTTTTCTCCTCACACATGAGGCCAGTGCCGGACACTCACGGAAGAATACTGTCACAGGTTTTTTACTAAATATTAACTTCTTGTATGATGTATGTATGTCACAGGTTTTTTACTAAATATTAACTTCTTGTATGATGTATGTATCTGTATATTTCATTGAATGCACATGATCATTGTATATTAATGAATTTGTTAGTCGTCAAGGGAATCAGGAGGACGCTCTGACGTCACTGAAGAGGCGGGTTCTGGTGGTGCAGATCAGACTGCACATTAAGGCATGGTTCAGACTGGTAGGTTGCGATATTGCAGAATCATGTATCATGTATAGAATTAAATACTGAACAGATGGTCACTGGCACAGCAGAGGGCATTATAATCCAACGCTCCCTACATAAGGGGAGCACTATAGGAAAAAGACTCTGTAATACAGATATATATTTTGGGGAACAACGGTATGGTCCTATGCAGTAAGGAACACAGACCTACAGGCATAAATTATAACTCCTGGTACCAACTCAGTACAATTCGCAGAGTTTGTGCCACAAATCCCGCTATAAAAAATTATGTAACTACAGGCCACTCTCATGGCACATATTGTGACCATCATGATTATGGTACTTATAGTACCTATATTGCATGTATATCTACCAGTCCGGTTTCGGCATGGAAAAAAATTTTTTCGGCATGTGAAAAAAATTTTTTTTAAACAATGGACGACAGCGCTTAAGTAATTGAAAAAGATATATAGGGCACAGCCAAAAAAATACATGGATGCAGGATGGTGAGAAAAAACTCCCGATAGAGCTTCAATGTAATCCTGTAATCTGTAAAACAGAAAGAATACTATTTTAGAAAAAGGTATTGCATAGTGTATATACAGAAATATTTACGCCAAATATTGAGGAATCGAATCACTTATTGCTTATACAACTTCTATAGCTAAGGAGAATCCACGGACATGAACTTCAACACATATATTAAATATTAATGAGCTTAAAATCCACATTTAACCCTTTTGGTTTCAAAGAATCAAGAGTATGTATCCATTTTAACTCCTTTCTCTTTAATACACGTTCTCTGTCCCCACCTCTTTGTAGTGGGGGTACATGATCAATAAGATGAAACCTTAGATCTTTTTCTACGTGCCCAGCTTCAATAAAATGTTTTGGTTCGGGCAGGTCTCTCCTCCCACTCCGTATCGTATACCGATGCTGGTTGAATCTTGCTTTGAATTCAAGGGTGGTCTCCCCTATATATATCAAACCACAAGGACAACTCAACATATAAATCACAAAACAACTGTCGCAATTTAAATAGTGTTTAACCTTATATTCAATGTTATTGTGAAAAAAATTAAATCCTTTGTTCATTTGTTTACAATTAATGCAGCTTCGACAGGGGAAGGAACCCTTGCTCAGCTGTCCAAAAATTCCAAGTTGTTTACTTTTCCGAATGGGTCCCACATCTGATCTGACTACCCGATCCCTGATGGACTGGGATTTCCGATAGGAAAAGAGTGGGGGATTTTGAAATTCTATAACGGAAGTTGGGCTACCTGAGAGTTTCATCCAATGCCTCCGGATGATGTTTGAGATGGCAATACTTTGTTCGCTGTATGTGGATACGAACGGAAGCCTTTTTAGGGGGGGACGAGAAGACATGGGGGATAACAATTCAGTTCTATTCATTTGTTCGGTTTTTTCTAAATTCTGTTGTATTACCCTGTTGGGGTAACCCCGTTGTGAAAATTTGTCCGCCATGTTGTGTAAATTTTTACTTATCTTTTGAGAATTACAGTTGGCTGTATGGTAATGTTCTTATCATGGCACAGGGATGATGGCTCTCGTATCTTAGCAGGGTATTTCTATCCGTGGGTTTCACATAAATATCTGTTTCCAAACCCCCATTATCATATGTCACTAAGACGTCCAAAAATTGGATTTCTTTTCTAGAATGTACAAGTGTAAATTTTATGGTTTCATCTATCGTGTTGAGGTATGAATGAAACTCAAACAAATCCTGTTCCGTACCAGTCCAGATGAGGAAGATGTCGTCTATGTACCTCCACCAACGCAGACAATGTCCGAAGTGGGCGGAGGCATAGACGGCATCTTCCTCTAGGACCCTCATGACTATGTTTGCGTAGGTGGGTGCCATATTGGCACCCATTGCTACCCCCATTAGTTGAAGGAAATACTCATCCCCAAATAAAAAATAGTTATTTCTCAGCACCAGCTCCAAGAGGTTTATGATAAATTCTTGTGTTTTTGGTGTGGATGCAATATGCTAATGAGGGGGAGTGACCTTGTCTGGTCATGTGACCACATAAGCTGAAACCTTAGATCTTTTTCTACGTGCCCAGCTTCAATAAAGTGTTTTGGTACGGGCAGGTCTCTCCTCCCACTCCGTATCGTATACCGATGCTGGTTGAATCTTGCTTTGAATTCAAGGGTGGTCTCCCCTATATATATCAGCACTTGTGACACTGTATTATTATCATGTATAAAAATATACTACCACTGTATGCAGGCCTAGCCTTAAAGGTGAGGCCTGGAGACAGCCGGGGCCCGCGGTACCGGAGTGGCTGGCGGTTGCGGCCTAAGCACGCTATTGTCACGGTGCTTGGTACGGGGGAACCGGAGGGCTGTCCTACAGCCTGGCAGGTCTCCAGCAGGGTGGTGTTGGCAAGAAATGATGAGGGAGCGGCTGCTATAGCGGATCTCCCTGGGGCAACCCCTTGATGTCCCGAGTGTGAGTCTCTGGGTGATGGACAGGGTGCCGGTGATGAGGGTAGTTGTAGTAGCAGGGACCAGACGGAGACAGAGGTTGAAGAAAACAACTTACAGTTCGTTTATTGCAACCGGCAGGAACTGCAGAAAACGTGTCTTTAACAGGTGGAGTACTGGAGAGGTATTTGGAGGGAGCCACAGGATGTATTTCACCAGCCTGGATGTAAGAGCAGGCTGGGAGGCAGCTGTGTCCTTAGAGGAGGCTTCAGCTCGGTCCTGGATCTCTTCAGGTATCACCCTTGAAAGTAGGAATGATACCCCTTTTCCTCACTACACTACCTCTAGTCTTAGCTTCCACTTCAGGCAGGGGCTAGGCTCTTCCTGCACTGGTCTGGTATGCTAGAGTCTCTGAGCTGCTGCTCAGCTAACTACTCTCTGCTTACGTCCTGCAGACCCAGAGGGCCTGACTAGGACCGGTCTCTCTCCTGAGAGAGATTTCTCTCTTTCTCCTCTAGAACTGGAATCCTCCAGAACATTCTTGGCTAGGGGGTTTTATTACCTTCCTTTGGTCAGGTGGTGGCTGCTCCTCCAATCACATCTCAGCTTACAGAGCACAGGATGTAACACATATCATTGGACAACAGCATCTTGCATTATACAAAATACTTAACCTCTGCCTTGCCAGACAGGATTCACCACTGCAATATCCCTATGTCCTATCAGGACCATGTTGTGTAATGGGATTACATGCAGGTGGGACGTATTCGCAAACCCTCCCTCGCCATTGCATCGGCGAGGGTGTTGCATACCCCGGGGGCAATTGAAAGAGCCGCCCTCGGCTCGACTACAGATGGTTTGGGGCACAGAGGGGGCTAAGGGCACTTCTAGGAAGTGCAGGCTATGTGAGGTGTAGGGACAAACCGCCCATGGTCCTGGAGACAGGCACCTGGGTTGGTGTCGGACTGAGACAAAAAAAAAACATATAGCTGTATGACAGTTGGTCGCTGACGCCATTAAACCGAACTGTACAGTAGGAAAGGTATGGTGTCATGTCCTGTAATCCACTCCTTGCACCAAGGCCTGTATATTTGTTTGATCAACGCTTCTTCCCTGGCGGCAATTATATGGTGTCTATCTGCATTGCATGAGCATATGCGACACGAGTACCTCCTGACTGACAACCTTACCCATGTATGAGTGGCATCCAGGTGCTAGCTGTGTAACACCCCCGGTCCCCTAGAGACCCGCAGTTTACGGACTACCCCCATGTGCAAACCTCAGTTTGAGGGATCAGGTAGCGGTCAGTGTTTTACAAAAAGACGGTCCGACACAGCCACACTACAACCTGAAAAGCCTATGAAAGGGTTAATGCAGACTACTGGCAGATATGACAGTGTGCAAACATTTGGCAAAATCACATTGGCTTAGGAGCCCAATGGGTACACATCTTGAACGTTACAAACGTTACAGAGGTAGATAGGCTACTCAGGGTAGCGCGATAGCAAATGTCTCTTTTCCTGCAAAGAAAAGGCATGGAAGTGCAAACATAATGTCCGTACCTAAAAAGGAAGGCATTAAGTGCAAAATAATAGTCAATAGCAATAGCAACTTTTCCCTGGAGTATCTGGCGAAAGTCTCTCAGAAGGTCTCTAATGACAAAGTCCATCTTCTGGGTACAGCCCTTGATGTGGGGAAAAGTGCAATGAAGAAGCAAAGGGTCTCCTCTATTTGGAGAGGGACAGAGTCCTTTGATGACATCTCTGCTGTGGCAGAGGAAGGGTGCTATCATAGCACATGACAGTGTATAATCTCTTGACTGAGATAAATAAGGGTAAGAGTCTCAGGACAGTTTCTGGCTCTATAGGGATATGGGGATAAATACACACAATATGTACAAAGGACATAGTACCTGGAGAGGGCTACAGCCCTTCAGGGATTAGTCAGTATCGCTGGGTTCAGCAAAGACAGGATCCAGCTCCTGCAGGGAATCCTGTGCATCCTCAGCGGGAGTAGGTGCCGGCTGGGGACACCCGGTGGCAGCAGTGGGTACTGCAGGTGCAGCAACATCCTCCGGATCTTCAGGGGGAGGAGCGCTGTCGCCCGGGGTGTCGGCTGTTCCAGCCGGGGGCTCAACTGAGCCAGGGACCACAGAGGGGTCCATGAAGAAATAGACAGAGCCCAGCGGCCGCGCCGCGGCTCCTTCCAGCTCCGGTTCTTCCGGGGCCGGGTCATCACCCCATTGGTAACCAGCCAGGGGAGATGTGGGCCTAGATGGAACCTCCGGACAAGGTTCGCTAGCCGGGATGTCTTCTCCCACAGAAGAGCCGTGGGACCTGGCAATGCTCCCGGCAGGGGAAACGGTGGGGGTGGCGCCCTGTATCATGCCCGGCCCATGGATGGCAATGGGACCCGTACTCACAATTACTGTGGATGGGGCATTCACGTGGGTGACCGCCCGGGGACTTGCAGCCGAGGAAGAAGAGGTGTTCGGAGACTCCGGCCACTCGTCGTCCTCATACCAGTCATCCTGCGGGAAGTAACGGTCCTCATCGGAGTCGGGGATCCGGATCACACCAGCCGCCCAAGGTCCTCGGGTTCCCCCTTGTAGGGAGAACTCAATGCACTCGCCTGGCTTCAGGTTGTGCTGGCTCTCCGGCAGATCAGGCCTCTTGACGGACCGGCGGGGTATAAATACTTCCCGTCCGGTGTAGTCCTGGGTGGCGAAGCCATAGCCCTTCCGCTTGTCGAAGAACCGGACCATGCCGGTGGTGCGATTCTTCTCGACCCACGCTCCAGCTGTAGATCGGCCGGCCATATACCGCTGGGCCTCCTTCTCTCGGCGTCGCTGGTCCGAGACAGCGTCTCGGAGTCGCCGGCGGGCGGCCTCACCTCGGCCTTGAGGCTGCGGAGGTTTCGGTGCTGGGGCTCGTGGCTCCGGTTCAGGCTCGGATCTCCTTGGACGACAGGTCGGTGCTGGAACAGGAGCAGGAACCACCGGAGGGTCAGGAGCCATTACAGCGGGGCTAGCAGGCCGCGCAGCAGGAGTAGTAGGCCTCGGAGCAGGTGGAGCGGCCACACTAGGCCCAGGCGTTGGCTCAGCAGGAGTCAGGGCCTCCCCACGTGGCACCTCCACGTGGACCCGCGGTACCGGGATGGTAGCCGGGATAGGGACGAGGAACCGCCCGGGTGGGATTTGGTACTGCGTCACCGTTTGGTAGCATGTCCTGGTGACGAAGGCCCGAGTCAATCCTCGGTGCAGCCGATGTCCAGCGGAGGGTCTTCGGACGGGCTGCGCAGAGACCACCACCATAGTCTTTAGGACCTCGTAAAACTCCGGACGCTCCACAGGAGGGAAAGGCGGAGGACCCCACATGGCGTTGTCCTCGCTGTCCAAAGTCCACTCTAGTTCTGGCGCTTCTCTGAGGCAGGGCAGGAAGTCCGCCTCGAGCCAGTGGGAGGAGTCCGAGTCCTTCCCGCCAAGAGCTGTGGCGGGCTCTAATTTTTCCTGCGCCACAGGAGGCGGGGTTCGCGCGCTTCGCGCGTGGGTGGAGCTTGATGCGTCATCTGGGTTTCCCGCCAGTGAAGGTTTTGGCGGGCTTGAATTATTTGCTGTGCCACAGTTTCTGAGGTAAAAATCTTCAGGCGCGGCAGCGCCGGATGTAGCAGAGCTGGTACAGTTCTTGCTAGGATTAACCTCTGGAGTGCGGGAGCGGCGCTCGACAGCACGTGGCAGCAGTATAACACAGTTCATTCCAGAAACACACAAGTCCTTGGGCCTAAACCCGGATGGCAGCAGGGTTAGGCAGCACAGTCTTTTTAATAAAGGAAAGTCTTTAATGCCGTAATAAGGCACAGAAGTCTATATCCTGTTCGTGACGCCACTTGCAACATCCCCCACCGGGGCCTAGCCTTAAAGGTGAGGCCTGGAGACAGCCGGGGCCCGCGGTAATTGTGCTAGACCATGTCCATCCCTTTAAATGACCACCTGGGTAACCTCAACTCTGATGGTACTTTCACAAGGAGTAATGCGCCATGTCATAAAGCTGGAATCCATAGTCAGACTGGTTTCTTGAAAAACAAGAAGAAATGAGTCAATGAGGTACTGTACTATCAAATGCCTCACAGTCCGACCAGATGTCAATCAGCATGAGCATCTTTTGAGATGTGGTTGGACCGGTGAGAACTCGCATCATGGCGGCAGCGACAATAACTCGGCAATGTGATGCACATATGTGCGACTATGGACCAACAATCTTGGAATGCTTCCAGTCAACCTTGTTGTATCTATGACGAGAATTGAAGCAGTACTGAAGGCAACCAAGGGGGTCCACACCCTTTACATAGAATGGTTCCTAAGAAGTGAGCCGATGAGGAATGTATACTATATATATATATATATAGATATATATATATATATATATATGATGTGCTTCAGTTGTAAGATGCTAAAAAAAACACCCATCAAGGGTTTAGAGTACCCCCGCAGCAAAAACCTCCGATCGTCAATCCGAATGTCGGCAACAGTGTGCCGCTCCCCAGCCTATAGCTCGGCCGTATCCTTGGAGGGCAAGCCGGGACCGTCCGACTGCGCATGGCCAGACGCCGGAAGTTGTTCTCCGTTGCCTTGGAGACGTGTAAAACAGCCAGTTTACGACAAATGACGTTCCCATAATTGTATAGAGTAGTATGATCGATAAGAAAACCATGCGTCTGGATAGACTGGACACACAGATACAGGAATATTACATGTCACCGGTCTAAAGAGGGTTATAATGCGATACACACGAGATATGCATTGGGGGGTGATGTCGGTGCCACAGGATTTTGACTCAACTTTATGACCACCTATATTATGCTATGTAGCCCTCATAAGGGTAGACAAATGGGAGAAATAAGTTTCACTGTTTGATGTGGCCCAAGGTACATGAAGTTTGGCTGGATCCTAATTCATTGGGGCGTGCACATACGTAATACAGGAAAGAATTGAGTGATACAAATGAGGCATGGAAAATACGGAGGTCGTCTGGACAAGCTCTATTCTTTGTAAATTCATAATCTGTAAAGAAATAAGAATGAACATTTCCATAGTATAATATCAAATGTCCCCCAATGTAACAATTTGCATACACTACTAGGATGTTAAGAGAACAGAAACAGGATCTACAGGTCGACGCCACAACCTTTTAACCCCGTTTATATTGCATTCAGTTTAAAATCTCATTAATCCATTAGGTTTGAGGTGTTCAGCATAAAAATCCACTGTTAATTCTTTTTTCTTTAATAAGCGTTCCCTATTGCCCCCCCGTTCAATACAGGGATATGATCAATTCAAATCTAAAGCGAAGGTGTTTTTCGTATGTCCATTCTCACAAAAGTGCTGGAACGGACGGTCTTGGTCCCGATCTTATGGTGTATCGATGTTGGTTGAAGCGTATTTTAAATGCCAATGTGGTCTATCCCACATAAATCAGCCACATGGGAATAAGGAAGGATAACATATGAGCTGTCACATGTCAAAAATGTTTAAGGTATATGAGTCCATTAGGTGTAAAATTAATACCTTATGCATTAAATTACAATTAAACAATGAAAACATGTGGTAGCCTCCCATCCTGTTGTCCAGTTAAAGTCCTGTTTTTTAATTTTAAAAGAAACAACACTGACCTCACCACTCTATCGATACTCTGGGATCTACGATACGAGAAGAGTGGGGGATTCTCGAAGTCTGAGACCAGATTGTCACTCCCAGTAGCTTGGGCCGGAGGGGCTTTTTTGCGAATGACCTGGCTATTTCGTCACTTTGGTCATTTGTATGTTGTAATGTGCTTACGAATTGGTTCATTTCTGGGTACGTCGTTTTATGATCTTTGTCCCTTAGAAGAGTATCCTTGTTCTCGTTTCTGTCTAGGATAGGTTATGTGAATGACAGCATTCGGGTATCCCGTTTTTTAAATTTTTTAGCATATTCTGCAAATTGTGTTCAATTTTTCCGGGTCAACTCGTAATCTCTTGACCCTGAGCATTTGGCTGTAAGGTAAAGACTTATACGTGCTTCGTGGGGTGATTGCTTTCATACCTTACCAAGGTGTTACTGTAGTCGGCTTGGTATAGATGTCGTATCGAATCGTTCACCCCGTCTGGGTCCACCAGCAAATCTAAAATTGTGGCAAGTCTGAGAGGACTACCGTAAATTTGATGGACCTATCATCGTGTTTAGAAATGAATCATGTTCACGTTCATTTTGGGTACACGTCATAAGAGAAGACGTCATCTAGGACCCTCCACCACTCCAAGCAATGCTCGAAGAGTGGGGAGGGAATAGATGACGCCCTCCTATAAGGCGCATTACTATATTGCGATTGGGCGCCTTTGTCGCCATGCACCCCTTCTTTGAAGGAAAAAGTCGGTCGCCCTACAAGAAATAATTGGTTCTTAAGACAAATTCAGCAATGTCATGATCAGTTCTGGGTCTCTAAGTCCTTTGAGTGGTTACTGAGTATAGCCTGTAGCATCCAAGCCATCCTATATACGTCAATGTAGGAACACAGGATGGGACTCAAAGATACCATTAAAACATTTTTGACAGTGACAGCTATTATGTTATCCATATCCTGTATTGCCCATGTGGGTTGATGTATGTGGGATGAGACCACATTGGCATTTAAAATTACGCTAAACAACATCGATAACCATAAGATGGGACGCAAAAGGCCTTCCGGTTCCCACAGCACGTTTGTGAGAGGGAACATACAGAAAAACACTGCGCTTTAAGATGATGTGATCATATCCCTGTATGAGACGGGGGGGCAATAGGGACGCTTATTAAAGCAAAAAAGAATTACAGTTGGGATTTTTATGCTGAACACAGTCAAACCTAATTGGATAAGGTAGATTTAAACTGAAATGCAATATAAAGGGGTTTTTATAAAAGGGATTGTGGCGTCGACTGTAGATCTGTTTCTGTTCTCTTAACATCATAGTAGTGTAGCAAAATGTTACATGATTGGGGACATTGATATGATCTACTAATGGAAATGTCTTCTTATTGATCTTTACAGATATGAATTACAAAGAATTAGAGCTTGTCCAGACGACCTCACGTAGGTCCAGTCCTCATTTGTATCACCAATTTTCCATGTAAATTACGTATGTGAACGTCCAATGAATTATGATACAGCCAAAACTTCATGTACCTTTTTGGCCACGCATACATTGACTTAGTTCTTACATTTGTTACCTTATGAGGGATAAGCTAAATAAGTGGTCATTTAAAGTTGGTCACAATCCTGTGCAACCCAGGACCACCAATGCATTATTTCTAGGTGTATGCATTAATTAACCCTCTTATTATACGGTGGTGACATTGTATAGTCCTGTTAGCTGTGTGCCAGTCTATCAGACGAATGGATTTCGTATCGTCATATTACTCGATTACAAGTTAGGAACCGGCAAATTTGTCCGTAAACGGCTTGTTTACAGTCTAAAGGACACGGGAGAAAAATTCGGCCGTCTGGCGCAGTATGGCAGAGTCGGACGTTCCCGGCTTGCGCTCCAAGGAGGATACGGCCGAGTATATGATGGGGACCGTTGCACCTGTGAGAACATTCGGAGTGACGATCTGGAGGTTTTGGACATGCGGGGGGGTACGTTAAAAACACCTTGGGGGGTTTTTTAGCATCGTACATGAAACACTGTAATCACAATGATTGATTACTTAATGTCTGTTTAATGGGAGACTCAGTCACAATGATTACACAAGTGTATTAACTTTAATATAAAATGTTTTGTTACATATGTATTGTCATATGTGGACTGTGTGTAACACTGATTTGATTCGGCACAAGTTCATGCTGATGGGGCGGGGCTCATGAAGTCAAGTGACCACTGAAATTTTTGTATATATGGGCAAACAATCCCCCACCGCGGCTAGCCTGAAAGGTGAGGCCTGGAAGACAGCCGGGACCTGCGAAGGGGGGTACGGAGTCGAGTGGCTGGCGGGTTGCGGCCCCTAAGCACGGAGTAGTCACGGTGCTTGGTACGGGCGGAAAGGGGGGAACAGGGGGCTGTCATTTTTTTTACAGCATGGAGGTCTCCAGCAGGGTGGTGTTGGCAAGAATGATGAGGGGCGGCGGCCTTGCTGCTATAGCGGATTCTCGCCTGGGGCAACCCCTGATGTCCGAGTGTGAGTCTCTGGGTGATGGAACAGGGTGCCGGTTTGATGAGGTAGTTGTAGAGTAGCAGGACCGGACGGAAGCCAGAGGTTGAAGAACAAACAACTAAAGTTCGTTTTGCAACGGCAGGAACTGGCAGAAAAAAAGTTGTCTTAACAGTGGAGTACTGGACGAGGTATGTGGAGGGACGGAGGAGCCACAGGATTATTTTCACCAGCGGGATGTAAGAGAGGCTGGGAGGCAGCTGGTCCTTAGAGGAGGCTTCAGCTCGGTACGGGATCTCTTCAGGTCTCACCCTTGAACGTAAGGAATGATACCCCTTTTCCTCACTACAACTAAATTAGTCTTAGCTTCACTTCAGGCAGGGGCTAGCTTCTTCCTGCACTGGTCTGGATGCTAGAGTCTCTGAGATGCTGTCGCTAACTACTCTCTGCTAGTCCTGAGACCCAGAGGCCTGGACTAGGACCGGTCTCTCTCCTGAGAGAGAGTTCTCTCTTTCTCCTTAGAACTGGAATCCTCCAGAACATCTTGGCTAGGGGGTTTATTACCTTTCTTTGGTCAGGTGGTGGTTGCTCCTCCAATCACATCTCAGCTTACAAGAGCACAGGATTTGTAACACATATCATTGGACAACAGCTCTTGCATGTATACAAATACTTAACCTCTGCATGGCCAGACAGGGATTCACCACTCAAATCCCGATGTCCGATCAGGCCTGTGTGTAATGGGATTACATTGCAGTGGGACGTATTCGCAAACCCATCCCTAGCCATGCATCGGCAGAGGGTGTTGCATACCCCGGGGGCGGGCAAGGAAAGAGCCGCCCTCGGCTCGACTACAGATGGTTTGGGGCACAGAGGGGGCTAAGGCACTCTAGGAAGTGCAGTGCTTATGTGAGGTGTAGGGACAAACGCCCATGGTCCTGGAGACAGGGCACCTGGTTGGTTGTCGGCCTGGAGACAAAAAAAACATATAGCTGTATGACAGTTGGTCGCTGACGCAATATAACCGAACTGTACCGTAGAAGGTATGGTGTATTGTCCTGTAATCCCTCCTTGCACCAAGGCGGTATAATTGTTGATCAAGCTTGTTCCTGGCGGCAGGCAATGATATGGTTGTCTATATGATGCATGAGCATATGAGACACGGTGACCTCCTGTACTGGACAACCCTAACCCATGTTGAGTGGTCCAGGGGCTAGTGTGTAACCCACCCCCGGTCCCCTAGAGACCCCGCAGTTTACGGACTAAACCCCATGTGGCAAACCTCAGTTTGAGGGATCAGGTAGGGTCAGTGTTTTACAAAAGACGGTCCGACACCGCACAATACAACCTGAAAGCCTATGAACGGGTATGCAGACTCTTACTGGAGATATGACAGTGTGCAAAACATTTGGCAAAATCACATTGCTCGGGCACCATGGGTACAATCTTGAACGTTACCAACGGTCCAAGGTAGAGAGGCTACTCAGGGTTAGCGCTGATAGCCAAAATGTCTCTTTTCCTGCAAAGGAAAAGGATGGAAGTGCAACCCTACTGTCCGTACCTAAAAAGCGCGGCATTACGTGCAAAATAATAGTCAATACGCAATAGAACTTCCTGGAGTATCTGGCGAAAGTCTCCAGAAGGTCTCAATGACAAAGTCCATACTTCGGGTACAGACCTTGATGTGGGGCCAGTTGCACGGAAGAAGCAAAGGGTCTCCTCTATTGGAGAGGGACAGAGTCTTTGATGACAACTTGCTGTGCGAGGAAGGTGCTATAATAGCACATGACAGGTCTATCTCTTGACTGAGATTAAATAAGGGTAAGAGGCTCAGGACCAGTTTCTGGCCCTTATATGGGATATGGGGATAAATAACACAATATGTACAAAGGACATAGCCTGGAGGGGCTACAGCCATTCAGGGATAGTCAGTAGCGGCTGGGTTAAGCAAAAGACAGGATCAGCTCCTGCAGGGATCCTGTGAATTCCTCAGAGGGAGTGAGGTGCCGGCGGGGGCCAACCCGGTGGCCAGCAGTGGGTACTGCCAGGTGCAGAAACATCCTCGGATATTCAGGGGGAGGAGCGCTGTCGACACCCGGGGTGTGGCGTTCAGCCCGGGGGCTCAACTGAGCCCGGGACCACGGGGTCCATGAAGAAATAGACAGAGCCAGCGGCGCGCCGCGGCTCCTTCCAGCTACGTTTCTTCGGGCCGGGTTCATCACCCCATTGGTAATCAGACAGGGGAGTTGTGGGCCTAGATGGAACCTCAGGACAAGGTCGCTTAGCCGGGATGTCTTCTCCCACAGAAGGAGCCGTGGGACCTGGCAAGCTCCCGGCAGGGGAAACGGTGGGGGGCGGTGGCGCCTGTATAATGCAGGGCCCATGGATGGCAAATGGGACCCGTATCCAAGTACTGTGGATGGGGCTTCAGTGGGTGGTGCCGCACGGGGACTTGCAGCGAGGAAGAAGAGGTGTCGGAGGACTACGGCCATCGTGTCCTCAATACCAGTCATCCTGCGGGAAAGTAAGGTCCTCATCGGAGCAAGTCGGGGATCCGGATCACACCAGCCGCCCAAGGTCCTCGGGTTCCCCGGTAGGGAGAATCAATGCACTCGCTGGCTTCAGGTGTGTGCTTGTGGCTCTCCGGAAGAATCAGGCCTCTGACGGACCGGAGGGGTATAAATACTTCCCGGTCCGTGGTGTAGTCCTGGGTGGCGAAAGCCATAGCCCTTTTTCCGTTGTGAAGAACTCGACCATGCCGGTGTGCGATTCTTCTCGACCCACGCCTCAAGCTGTAGATCGGTCCGGCATTACGTGGGCATCCCTCTCGGCGCGCTGGTCCGAGAAAGTATCGGAGTCGGCCGGGCGGGCGGCCTCACTCGGCCTTGAGGATGCAGGAGGTTTCGGTTGATGGGGATCGTGGCTCCGGTTTTTCAGGGCTCGGATCCTCCTTGGCGAAGGTCAGGTTGCTGGAAACAGGAGGCAGGAACCCCGGAGGGTAAGGAGCCATACGCGGGGCTAGCAGGCCGAGCAGCAGAAGGTAGGCCTCGGAGCAGGTGGTTGGAGGGACCACACTAGGCCCAGGAGTTGGCTCTAGCAGGAGTAGGGCCTCCCCAGGGCACCTCCCCGTGGACCGCGGGGTCTTGACCGGATGGTAGCCGGGATGAGGGAAGAGGAAAACGCAACGGGGGGGATTTGCGATAGAGTCACCGTTTGGTTAGCATGTAATGGTTGACGAAGGCAGAGAATCCTCGGTTGCAGCCGATGTCCAGCGGAGGGTTATCTCGGGACGGGCCTGCGCGAGACACCACCATAGTCTTAGGACTCGTAAAACTCCGGACGCTCCAAGGAGGGACAGGCGCAGATGGAAGGACCCACAGGCGTTTTGTCCCCGCGGTCCACAAAGTCCACTCTAGTTCGGCGCTTCTCTGAGCCGGCAGGAAGTCCGCCTCGAGCCAGTGGGAGGAGTCCGAAGGAGTCCTCCCGCCAAGAGCTGGGAGGGATATAAGGTGGGCCTGCGCACACAGGAGGAGGGGTTCGACGCGAGTCGAGGAGGTGGGTGGGCTCTGGACCCCCTTTGCCCCCCGCGTCTCCTATCCGCCCGTGCTGGTTTTTTTTTTTACCTCAGAAGGTTTCCGGCGGTTGCTTTATTTGATTGGCCACTAGTCCATTGTGTGTAGGTAAAAATCTTCAGGGTGGCGCTTTTCATGTTTGCTTTTTGGAATTTGTGTAGCAGATTGTTTGGTAGTTCTTGATAGGTTAACTCGTGGGACGTCCCTCTGTCTTGTCTCTTTTGCCCCTAGCGGCCGCTCTCGACAGCACGTGTGGTCCGTAACCAAGTTAATTCCAGAAAACACCAGTTTGTCCAGTGGTGCTAAAACCCGGATTGCAGCAGGGTAGGCAACGGCACAGTATTTTTAAATAAGGAAAAGCTTTAATCGTAAAGAAGGCAAGAAGGTCTATATCCGTTGAGTTTAGATGCAAAGTTTGTTTTTTGCAAAATCAAAAAAGATTTTTGTTGGGGCTTTTTTTTTGGATTATTAGGTAGGTGAGGCCGGAGACAGCGGGGCCCGCGGTGTACCGGAGTGGCTGGAGGGTTGGGGGCGCCTAAGCACGCTATTGTCACGGTGCTTGGTACGGGGGAACCGGAGGTGTCTACAGCATGGCAGGTCTCCAGCAGGGGTGCGAGGGGTGGCAAGAAATGAGGATTGGGAAGGAGGAGATAAGAGAGATAGAAAGGGGAAAAAAAATGGAGGAAAGTAGGTGAGTATCTGGGGTGATGGACAGGGGGCGGTGCTTGGGGATGAGGGGAGGTAGTTGAGTAGCAGTGGACCAGACGGAGAGACAGAGGGTGAAGGCAAAAAACTTACAGTTCGTTTATTGCAACCGGCCGGAATGCAAGAACACGTTGTCGTAACCGGTGGAGTACTGGAGTAGGTATTTGGGGAGCACAGGATGTATGCACCAGCCGGGATGTAAGAGCAGGCTGGGAGGCAGGCTGTGTCCTAGAGGAGGCTTCAGCTCGGTCCTGGATTTCTTCAGGTATCACCCTTGATCGTCGGAATGATACCCCTTTCATCACGACACGACCTTAAGTATTAGCTTCAAATTAGGCAGGGGATACTTAGGCTTTACGGCCCTGTAGGTATGCTAGAGTTCTGAGCTGCTGCTAAGCTACACTTACTCCTGCTACGTCCTACCGACCCAGAGGGCCTGACGAGGACCGGTCTCTCTCCTGAGAGAGAGATTTCTTCTTTTCCTCTAGACTGGCATCCCTTCCAGAACTTCTTGCGCTAGGGGGTTTGGTTGTAGTTACTTCCTTGGTCAGGTGGTGGCTGCCTCCTCCAATCACATCTCGCTTACGGAGCACAGGATGTAACCACATATTATTGGACAACAGCACTTGCTATACCAAATACTAACCGCGGCCTTGCCAGCAGGATTTCACCACTGCAATAAGCCCTATGTCCTATTAAGGACATGTGTGTAATGGGATTACATGCAGGTGGGACGTATTCGCAAACCCTCCCTCGCCATGCATCGGCGAGGTGTTGCATATGTCCATGTGTGAAAACACTGATTTGTTTTAGCTTGAGGAAGGCCAAGGCGAGCCGAAACCGTCGCTGGCTGCACACTGAAATAACAGGGACCACATTCTTTTGACTACATCGGTTGTGGAGTGCTGCTTTTTCTGTTTTCTATATATCTATCTATCTATCAGCTATCTATCTCATATCTATCTATCTTATCTATGCAAGGAAAGTGGGCGGCAGCATCGCAAATCGTGATAAAAAAGAGTGTAGATTCTTATTCCTGGTCAGCAACCAACACAGAGAGTTTCGGCTCCAAGGAGCCTTTTTCAAGCCGTCTTAAAGTCTTGATGTGGCCAGTGTTATATACAGATTCCCCGTGGTCACATGAAATTCATAATCCCGCCCCCACCATATTACCATATTTGTGATACACAACTTTGATATACATAAAATTCATTAATATACAATGATCATGTGCATTCAATGAAATATACAGATACATACATCATACAAGAAGTTAATATTTAGTAAAAAACCTGTGACAGTATTCTTCCGTGAGTGTCCGGCACTGGCCTCATGTGTGAGGAGAGACGGCTGAGTGCTTCTCTGTGCAAATAGATTGAGCGTTGTGCATGTTCTTCAGGTTGTTTTGTCTCCCCGAATAGCGTGATCTCGATATCGCAACTTGATAGCGGACAAAATATCATGGAACGCACGTGAGAAAGCACGCCCCATGTGGTCTCACTGCGCATGTGAAGCCGGATATGGGAGTTGTGTGGTGTCTCAGCAACAAAGTATAATATATGAAACCAATGAGAGGCTAGCTCGATCAAAACATAGTGGAGGTAAAAAACCCTCCTTCGTGTAATGTAATCACCGCTAACATCGCACTAGGCATCAGCTATTGCCCGTATTGAGGCTACATCACCCTAAAGTCAGCGGACAAAGGGGTGCTGCGTCCGTCATGGACACAGCTCGTACATCGCAGAGATTAGAGACACTGGCTGCACAGGATATATCAAAATCCCTTGTGTTCCAAATTCACCCTATTGAGAAAAATGAAGCATATATTAGATGAAGCCTTAAGCAGTCATATCATTGATAATGCCATGTACAAATATTTACTGGTTGAAAATCCGGTGACACGGTTTTGTATACTTTACCGAAAATCACAAAATTTATTAAACCTCCAGGAAGACCTATCGTCTCTGGCACAGATTCCTATTTTTCTAATATAGGCAAACTTCCTGGATAGGGTTTTGTGTGGATAGCAGTTGAAGGTTCCTCATACATACGAGACACAACAGACTTCATCCCAAACTTAATAATATACCTATTTCAGCTTCTCGGGTGTTTTCTTGCATCTTTTGACGTAGCCTCATTGTATACTTCCATGACCATCATAGAGGCCTTAATGCCATAAGGGAAAATAATCGTACAACCAATATTCATTAAAAAACGCACAAACTAGGAATTTCAGTTCAATTGCTTGAGTTTGTACTCAAGAACAACTATTTTGGAGATGAATTTTTACAGAACATGGGAGTGGCCATGGGTGCAACATGGCACCCACATATGCCAACATTATGAAGTCTAGAAGAAGATGTCATCTTCTCTCCCCACTGTTCAGGCATTGCATGAGGTGGTGGAGATTTTATTGATGTGTCTTCGTGGTATGGATCGGCACAAAACGGAAAATAGAGACCTTTCACAATTTTTTGAATACAACAGATGAGACGATCAAATTTACACTGGTGCTGGTATTCGGAAACTGATTATAGTTTTTAGACGTTACAGATCACTCCAGGTGGTCATTTTGCAACTGACATATTCACGAAACCGACTGACAGAATACACTGGCGCTATGAAAGAAGCCACCCACGAACACACATTAAACTCTTTACCCTATAGCCACCATTAAGAACCAAAAGAATAACCACCAACCACAAAAACTTGAACAAAATTTACAAACCATGGTCAATAAATTTAGACAGCGAGGGTACCCCAAAAAAGTTCTTGAGATGAATTTACAAAAAGCCTCCAAAAGAGACCGTGCAGAATTATTATCTCCTTCTCAAAAAGACAATTAACAGGACAGGATACCTTTCGTCACCCACAAAGCCACAACATCGCTAAATCATACTAACATTGGACTAAACTAACAGGTAGCAATATCACTGAATTTCAAAATCCACCGCTTATGTCCTACAGAACATGCACAAAATAGCGTGATCGTCTGGTGAGGCGACATTGGTCACGAAAAGCGTAGACAGACAGGGATATGGGCCAATTGAAAAAGGATCATCCCGTGCTGCAAATGCATAACGCAAATATTGATAAAGGGTCTGGTTTTGAGCACAATAAAAAAAATGGGCACATATAAAACAATTTACTTACATGCGATAGCTCTTTTGTTATTATAATATTAAGTGCCCGCTGTGGGAGAAACCACATTAAGAGTTTAAAACTCGACTGAACCACATAGATAACCTATACGTCGAACTGCAAGACCTCCCGTGCCAAACATTTCAGGAAGCAGGCCACCTAGAAAAGACTTACCTTTCGCCTGATGTATCACTACCTCTTCCTAGGAGGGAGGGAGATAGGGAGAGCATACTCAAAAGACGTGAACTACAATGGATCCACGCATAACACAATGGGGGTCATTAACAAGGGCCCGATTCGCGTTTTCTCGACGTGTTACCGAATATTTCCCAATTTGCGCCGATTGTACCTGAATTGCCCCCGGGATTTTGACACACGCGATTGATTTGGCGCATCGGCGCCAGTCATGCCGCGATGGAAATCGGGGAGGGGGGGCGGCGCAGAACGAAAACCCGCGTATTCGGAAAAAACCGCCGCATTTTATAATCGAAAAAGTGTCGCTTGGCCAGCGCTTACCTTCACGTGTCCAGCTAGTGTATTCCGGCGCGTGCAGATGATTTCAAGCGCTAAGCAGCGCCACCTGGTGACGGCGGAGGAACACCGCAAAATCCCGTCGGACCCGATCCTTTCAAGAACGCGCCCTGGATCGCGATGGGCCGGTAAGTAAATCTGCCCCATTGAGACCTAGCGGCCTCAATGTGACTTATAAATTGTGGACACTATAATTATTAATTTTGTCAGTCAAATATGTTTCATTCTCGTTTTACTGTCGAGGTACTAAGTGTACAGCAACAATTAGTGAAATTTTTTTTTTTGATATTACATTCGACATATATATGTTTTTTACTAGATAATATAAGCCAGTTTCCGATGTCTCCCGTGAAGCGTCTCTCCAGAAATCCTCCGAACACTACAATAACCAGAGTTTCATCCGCATGCAAACCTCTACAGTTTTCTATAACACATTTTGGCGTAGGTATGTGCCTTCCTATCATTTTTGAGGCTCTAGCTAGGATTCACAGGTTTTCACCTATTATTGTCATTTGGGAGGCGGACACCAGTGCCGTTTTATCCCAATTATTCTTGGATCTATCGGACAACAAGGTCTCCTCTGGCGGATTGTTTCCCCGGGAGGGGTACATGCCGGCCGTTTTGTGATCATAGCTTTAGTACAGCAAGCATTCCCGTATTAATAGCTGATGCCTCGTACGATTTTATCATGTGATTACAACAGAAAGGAAGGTTTACCTTCCACTATGGTTGATCGAGCCCGCCAGCTACATTGTTTCATCATAACTTGGTGTATGAACACCACACACGCTCCATAGCGGGCTGCGCATGCGCAGGGAAGACCACAGGGCGTGCGTTCCACCGTGCGTTCCATGAGATTTTGTCCGCGATCGAGTTGACGCACTGAAGAACATGCACACGCTCAATTATTTGCACGAAGCAACTGCAGCACTTTTCTCCTCACACATGGGCCAGTGCCGGACACTCACGGAGAATACTGTCACAGTTTTTTACTAATATTAACTTCTTGTATGATTATTGTTACCTGTATATTTCATTGAATGCACATGATCATGTATATTAATGATTTTTGTATATCAAGTTTTGTATCACAAATATGTATATGGTGGGGTGGATACATGTCATGTGACCACGCACGGGATCTGATATACACTGCCATTCACACTGTATAGACGGCTTGAAAAGGCTCCTTGGAGCCGAAACGTCGCTGTTTGTGCTGAACATGGAATAAAGAATCTACACTTTTTTTATCACTATTCGGGGTGTTTCCAGCCGGTCCAGGACGCTGCACCATCCATCTACAGTCTGTGTGGGACTTTTTTTTTTTATTCTATCTCTATCTATCTATCTCATATCTATCTATCTATCTACGTAAAGAAAGTCCAAACGACACGAAAGAGTAATGTAGTGGGTGCAGGCTCACTCGGACTAGCCTCAAGTCCTCCAAGGTAGGTAAACGAAAGCAGCACACATCCAAATCGTATGGTGAAAAAAAAAATTTTCTTTTTTATTCCATGCTCAAAGACATCATAGGCAGCAACGTTTCAGCTCCACGAGCCTTTTTCAAGCTAGATGATATCAGTGAGAGTCATACATTTATACCAAACATAGGGTCACATGACCAGACAAGGTCACTCCCCTCATTAGCATATTGCGTCATTTCAATCAAATAAAGTGCATGTTTTTCTGACCAAATACATAAACAATGTCATAGTATATCACATAGTTCATTCATAATAAAGTGCATACAGTGGTAGTATATTTTATACATGATAATAATACGTGTCCCATGTGCTGTTACAATAAAGTGCCTAGTGCAATAAACGTTAAAACTTCAATTCATAATCTCTAAAAGATAGCCTGTGTTTCGGGGCTGCACCATCCGTTCCATGTGGATATTATGTGCATAACCACGCTGAGTGCGCGCCTGTGCTTACATCGTGTGACACCACAGGTGGAACGCAAGCCAGCGTAGGGTGCATTGCGCAGGCGCGTGTAGAGCTAGTCGTCAAGGAATCAGGAGGACGCTCTGACGTCACTGAAGAGCGGGTTCTGGTGGTGCAATCAGACTGCACATTAAGGCATAGGTTCAGAACGGTAGGTTGCGGTATTGCAGAATCAGTATCATGATAGAATTAAATACTGAACAGATGGTCACTGGCACAGCAGAGGGCATTATATCCAACGCTCCCTACATAAGGGAGCACTTTAGGAAAAGATCTGTATACAGATATATTTTGGGGAACAACGGTATGGTCCTAGCAGTAAGGAACACAGACCTACAGGCATAAATTATAACTCCTGGTACCAACTCAGTACAATTCGCAGAGTTTTGTGCCATAAATCCCGCTATAAAAATTATGTAACTACCGCCACTCTCATGGCACATATGTGTGACCATCATGGTTATGGTACATATAGTACCTATATTGCATGTTATATCTACCAGTCCGTTTCGGCATGGAAAAATTTTTTTTTCGGCATGTGAAATTTTTTTTTGAAACAATGGACGACAGCGCTTAAGTAATGTGAAAAAGATATAGGGCACAGCCAAAAATACATGGATGCAGATGGTGAGAAAAAACTCCCGATAGCAGCTTCAATGTAATCCTGATCTGTAAAACAGAAAGAATACTATTTTAGAAAAAGGTATTGCATAGTGTATATACAGAAATATTTACGCCCAATATTGAGGAATCGAATCACTTATTGCTTACAACTTCTATAGCTAAGGAGAATCCACGGACATGAACTCACACACATATATTAAATATTAATGAGCTTAAAATCCATCATTTAACCCTTTTGGTTTCAAAGAATCAAGAGTATGTATCCATTTTAACTCTTCTCTTCTACACGTTTCTGCCCCCACCTCTTCTGTTAGTGGGGTACATGATCAATAGCTGAAACCTTAGATCTTTTTCTACGTGCCCAGCTTCATAAAGTGTTTTGGTAGGGCAGGTCTCTCCTCCCATCCGTATCGATACCGATGCTGGTTGAATCTTGCTTTGAATTCAGGGTGGTCTCCCTATATATATCAGCACTGTGACACGTATTATTATCATGTATAAAAATACTACCACTGTATGCACTTATTACTGAATGAACTATATATCACTATGACATTGTTTATGTATTTGGTCAGAAAAACATGCACTTTATTTGATTGAAATGACGCATGCTAATGAGGGGGAGTGACCTTGTCTGGTCATGTGACCACTATGTTTGGTATAAATGTATGACTCTCACTGATATCACTTAGCTTGAAAAAGGCTCTCTTGGAGCTGAACGTTGTGCACTATGATTACTTTTGAGCCGGAATAAAAAAAAGATTTTTTCATCCACGATTTGGAGGGCTGTCCGCTTTCGTTGACCTATCGTATTCATCATCGATCGAGCGAGCTATCGAGCAAGTGTCAGGAGCAGCGGCGAGCGAGCGCAGGAGCGAGCGAGCGAGAGAGCGACGAGAGCAGAGCGAGCGAGCACGATGCGAGCGGCGCGAGGCGAGCGATGCGAGGCTTGAGCGAGCGCCGAGCGAGCGAGCGAGCGAGCGAGCGCAGAGCGAGCGAGCGAGGAGCGAGCGCCGAGCGAGCGAGCGAGCGAGCGAGGCGAGAAGCGAGCGACGAGCGAGCGCCGAGCGAGCGAGCGAGCGAGCGCCGAGGGAGCGCAGAAGCGAGCGAGCGAGCGAGCGCAGAGCGAGCAGCGAGCGAGCGAGCGGAGCGGGACGAGCGAGCGAGGCCCTGAGCGAGCAGAGCGAGCGAGGCGAGCGCAGAGAGACCGAGCGAGCGAGCGCAGCGCGAGCGAGCGAGGCTAGCGAGCGAGCGAGCGAGCGAGCGAGGAGCGAGCGCAGAGCGAGCGAGCGAGAGCAGAGAGAGCGAGCAGCGAGCGCCGAGCGAGCGAGCGAGCGAGCGAGCGAGGGAGCGAGCGCAAGCGACCGACGAGAAGCGCCGAGCGAGCGAGCGCCCGAGCGAGCGAGAGAGCGAGCGGAGAAGCCGGGCGAGGAGCGAGCGTAGCGAGAGAGCGAAGAAGAGACAGAGCGAGGCGAGCGCAGCGGAGCGACGAGCGAGGCGCCGAGCGAGCGAGAGAGCGAGCAGAGAGAGCGAGCCGCAAGCGACCGAGCGAGCGAGCGAGAGGACGAGCGCCGAGCGAGCGAGCGAGCGAGGAGCGAGGGAGCGAAGGAGCGAGGAGCGAGCGCCAGCGAGCGAGCGAGGTACGAGAGAGCGCGCGAGCGATCGGAGAGCGATCAGGAGAGAGCGAGCGAAGAGCGAGCGAGCGAGGAGCGCGCGAGCGCGCGAGCGCGCTATCGATCGATCTTAATCGATATACTCATATCTATATATCTACGAATATATATAGATCTATAGATCTATCTATATCTCCTAGCTATCTATCTATCTATCTCATAGCTATCCTATCTATCTATCTATCTATCTATCTATCCATCTCATATCTATCTATCTCATATCTATCTATCTATCTATCTATTTTTGCAAAACAGTATCCAGTGATAGGCAACTTTGTTCCATCTCCTTACTACAACTCTGGAGCTCAACCACAGTGATCTTGGGATTCTTTTTTATCTCTCTCACCAAGACTCTTCTCCCACGATTGTTTAGTTTGTCTGGATGGCCAGGTCGGGGAAGAGTTGTGGTTGTCCCAAACTTCTTCCATTTAAGCATTATAGAGGCCACTGTGCTCTTAGGAACCTTGAGTGCTGTCACAATCCTGTCTCTGAGCTCCTTGGGTAGTTCCTTAGACCTCATAATTCTCATGTGCTCTGACACACATTGTGAGCTGTGAGGTCTTATATAGACAGGTGTGCGGCTTTCCTAATCAAGTCCAATCCGTTTAACTAAACTCCAGTAAAGGAGTAGAACAAACTCAAGGAAGATCAGGAGGAAATGGACAGCATGTGAGCTACATATGAGTGTCACAGCAAAGGATCTGAATATTCTGACCATTTGATATTTCAGATTTTCAGTTTAATAAATAAGCAAAAATATCTACATTTCAGTTTTTTTTTCTGTCAAGATGGGGGCAGATTGTACATAAATGAGCAAAAAACAGGATCTTACCAATTGGCTGCAATGAAACAAAGACTGAAAAATGCAAAGGTGTCTGAAAACTTTCCGTACTCACTGTATATATTACATTTCCTGATGAGAGACAATGTCATTTACTAAGGGCCCGATTCGCGTTTTCCCGACGTGTTACCCGAATATTTCCATTTTGCGCCAATTTCCCTTGAATTGCCCCGGGATTTTGGCGCACGCGATCGGATTGTGGCGCATCGGCGCTGGCATGCACGCGACGGAAATCGGGGTGAGTGGCCGAACGAAAACCTGACGGATTTGGAAAAACCGCCGCATTTAAAAAACAAAAAGTGTTGCGGAGCTTGGACTTACCTTCACCAGGAATAGGCCGGTGTACTTGAGTGCATTTCAGCGGACTTCTGCGCAGCAGCGCCACCTGGTGGACGTCGGAGGATCTACCTTAGTGAATCCCGGCCGAACCCGAATCCACCTCAGAGAACGCGCCGCTGGATTGCGAATGGCCCGGGTAAGTAAATCTGCCCCATTATATATTATAGTTTATATTGAAGGCTTTATAATGATGATAAAACGATAAATGATGATATCTAACACCCTTAATAAATAATGATGTAAATTTGGCTCATCATAATAAATTATAATAATAGATACATTATCATATATTCTGCAAAATCATTATGGGACACAAGACAATTGTTCCTCCAGAATTCTGTTAAAATATATAAATGGGTAGGTGTCTCTGTAATGAGTCCCCCCCAAATAATTACCACCAAACAAATATAAAACTTTTTATAATATAAGTCGAAATCAGTTACTTGACTGTAAACTCACCTATCGCTACTTCTAGCATTAAAAGGTAATGATCTTCTAAGGGGAGGGGGCATCAGGCTGCGTGTGTCATGAATCACAGAGCACAGAGTAATGTGGAAGGATTTACAATGCTTTACATGCCAGCCATGGAAGGAGATCAGAGATGTTTCACTTCTAGAAATCCTTGGCTTGTAAAACATCATTTCTAAAATGATGCTCCTGACTACACAAGGTAGAGAAGAGGGACTGTGGAGGAGTTCAAATACAGAGAGCACAGAAAGCAGCAGTGTGAGGACAAGCTTCCATTGCAAAGACTTCAATCCTGGAAAATATAAATATATAAAATATTATAATAGCACATATCCCTGTATAACAGCATACACAGAGATAAGATTACACATCTTTCAAGAGAAATTTACAACACTGCGGGGAGCACAGTAGTGTGAGGACACGTCCCTAGTCCACTTGTAGAAGTTCATTTTGCACAGTCCTACCTATAATAACGACCTGGGTGACCAGGGTGATGTCATCTAAGGTAATTTAACCAAGAACATTTGCAAAATCTACCCTTTGTATGTATCTGATCGCATGAAATTACAGCATCCCTACACAGAGGATTGGGTGGAGTACATGTCCATGGAGGCTGCTGTAATTTCATGTGATCAGTTACATAAATGGGGTAAACATTTGCAAATGTTCGTGGGTAAATGACCTTAGATGACATCACCCTGGTCACATGACATGAAGTGCTGAATGGTAAGAAGGAGGCAAGTGGCATGGAGGGGGGGGGGGGGGGCTGCTGGATAGACCAGTCTGGAAGCTATATAAATAAACAAAGTTGATTTTCCGGGGATATAAGGGAAACTATTTTCAATTAAATGAATGTTGGCATTTAGTTAATTGGGCTCTATGGGAACCTGTCATTAGCAGTTGTGGAGAATGCGATGACAGGTTCCCTCTAGGAATAATACCTGACACTGTCTACAGGGCCATATGGCAAAAACTATAGAGGAATTACATGAAATTCACTTCCAGTCTTGGTTTTCTTGTGCTGATGCTGAACAATCCTAAACACGAGTAAATCCAACAGGTTTAATTATCGTAGAAAAGAGAAACTTTTGCCTTTGAGAATTGACCTTTAAACTTTGAGCATAAAATTTTATGATAAGCCGGAATTTCTTTACAAGTGAAAACGTATTTTGGGTGCAGAGCTCTTCGATCGGGTAGCAGCTAAATGAGTGGAGATCCCTAATATATTCTGCTGCTGTCTCCTCAGTAAACAATTTGTAAGCAGATAGGACACCTCTGCCCAAATAACGAGAATGTAAATGCCGGAGCCCGGAGGTGGCCGCAAACGCTGTGAGCGGTCGCCATCAGAAGTCCGGACCATGAGTCATCGCTCTATGATCTGCTCATAGTTTCCATTTGTCACTGGAATTATCTATATATATAAATAAATACAAAAACAATTGACGGATCTGTTGTTATTCGTCGAAAACATAAGCCATCGGCCATGATAAGATTGCACAAAGCTTCCTACGGAGCAAAAACAATCAACTTTCCACTAAAAGTTGCAAAGCCCCAGGGCGAGCTACACAAACACGGAGAGAGCGCTGCTGCGAGGCAGCGACATGAGGAACATGAAATATCTGCTGCCGCTACGGAACGTACAATAGTCAGGACATCTAATTACAGCGCTGGTCGTAGCTCAGCCACACGGAAAAGAACCAAGTATTGGGTAATATTGTGCAGCGACTTCCTGGTAATATGTAATTATTCATCTCTTCCTCCGAGGCTTAGGGGGGATTACAGGAGAATTTACATGTAGATGTGATGAGATTGATGAGATCCCCTCTTCAAATTTCCACATTTATGTGAGTTTACATAGTATTTGTCTTACACAGAGAAACAGAAGTTTGTGCTCCAGAGCTGCTCCTATTGAGGATCGACAGACAGACATTTGTCAGACAAGAGGAGAACAGCCTGTGGTCATCCATTCACCCTATTTAATAAAATAACATGACCCTGGTCTTCTCCCTCCTCTCATGCCTGTTCAGGTCTTCCTGAGGTCATAGGGTGGTCTCTTATTCAAAGATGCCCTTTATGAACCTCCTAAGCAAGTCTCTCTGATAGGAGCACAATATCTATTGTGATCCAATATCTGGTAATCTGTAATACTTCAGGTGCCCTGTGGGGGTGCTGCAGGGAGTCTAGAAATTCACAAACAAGTTCTTAAAGCACAACTGTAACATTTTTTTCCCCACAAATCAATAGCTCCTGGGATGTAAAGCAACTTTGCCTATTATTTTTGTTACCTATATCCAGCTGTTTCTTTGCTATCCTCCTCAGTTTAGTCCAGTCCTGAAGTAGCTGCTTCCCCTGGATGTGCTGACAAGCCCTGTGGATCTGTCATGGAAACAAATCTACAAGATCCATGAACTCACAGGAGGGGAGGTGCTGCTGCTCCCTGACCACAGAGGAGGAAAGAGGGGGAGGTCATGTGACAGTGCTCTCTGTGTGTTCAGTAGTGTGGATTCAGATGTCTTTTACACAGAATAGTGAGGTACAATATCTCTGCTGTTCCAGTCTCTGGATCAGTCCCTCCACCACAGTCTGTCATTCTATAGCTCTTGGGATGTAGAGAAACTTTGCCTATTATCTTTGTTGCCTATATCCAGCAGTTTCTTTGCTATCCTCCCCAGTTTTGTCCAATCCTGAAGTAGCTGCTTCCCCTGGCTGTGCTTAAAAGCCCTGAGAATCTGTTGTTTAAACAAATCTGCAAAATCTAAGGATTCACAGGAAGGGAGGTGCTGCTGTTCACGGCTCACAGAGAAGAAGGAGGGGGAGGTTATGTGACAGAGCTCTCTGTGTGCGTAGCAGAGCTGAGTGCATCCAGTAGTGTGGATTCAGATGTCTTTTACACAGAATAGTGAGGTACAAGATCTCCGCTGTTTCAGTCTCTAAATCAGTCCCTCCATCCCACTCTGTAATTCTACAGAACCTTCTCTGCCTCTCTTCACTTCATGCTGCATCCCTTCCATCACCTTTTACTTAGTACTGTATGGAATGTGCTGAGAAGCTATTAACCTTATTAACTATAGACTTCATGGGAATTGTGGGCAGAGTGAATTGGACTCAGCTTCAGGGCAGATACAGGAAGAGGTTAGTCTCCGCCCACTTTACCACTGGTGAGAATAATTTTTGTCAGTCACTTCTCAGAACCAAAAATTACATGATTTTAGAAAAAAAAAAACTGGAGTAACACATTATGGGCCTTATTCTGTTTGTATTGAAGGGGGAGTCACATGGTAAAATCATTTTAACTTTGTAGTTACGCTTTAAATTTAAGACCAGACAATTGTACACCACAAAAAGTGGATTGTCCAAAGCAGAGCATCTTTATGACATGCACAACATATATTCTGCATATGACAATCTGGTACCATCTAATCTTATCTCATCTAACTCCCTTTCTGGAATTTTCTATGACAATCATTCCAAACCAGTTAAGTGAAAAAATTGAAGCGTATTGATTGGAATGCAACGTGTAGATCATTTCATCATATCATGTATCTCTTACGGTGACATCAAATAGATCACTGAGTGAGATTATGTCACCAGGGAATCTGAGCTAATGGCCCCTTGGCATTCAACTGGAAACTATGGTCATGTCAAATCTCTTAGCTTGGTACAATTTACTTTTGGTCAAATTGCAATTCTACCATCCATGCCCTCCTACGTTCTAAAATCAACATTTATAATTATATTAATGAGTCGGAAGGGCTCTGGGGTTGTTACGAGAGCCCGTGCATGCTGTAGCTTCACAGGCTATTACAAAGTCCAGGAGCACTTCCCCTTGCCACTTTGTAAGAAGACACCAGGTAGAGGGAGAGGATAGTGCTGAGGAGCAGAGGGGATGACAGTGTAACAGCCTGTGAAAGTGCAGCATGGAGGTGCTCTGGTAACATCCCCAGAGCCCTTCTGGCTCATTAGCATTATTTTTAAAAGTTAATTTTAGAAAAAAGGAGACAAAGGATGACAACAGTCATGGCGCCTGAATCTATGAGTAAGTGCCCCTGGTTTATCATATTGGATTTTGATGGTAAATTTCCTTTAAGTCTTGGAAAGAAATTAAAGTATTGCCGGTTCTTGGAGAACTAGCTCCACCCCTTTGCTTCAATGACTCTTGCAGTATTAACATAAACCTGCTACAGAAGATGGGAAGTTCTGTTAAAAAGGTCAGTGGAGAGATCTCACAGCGCAGCAGTGTGAGGGCTTGCCCACGGTGTACCAAGTCCAGCTACAATCCTGGAATATAAATGTAAAGTTCCCATCTGAGGACTGATTACACAGATCTCCATGGACAATACTTAACACCTAACTCTCCTCCGTTGCAACTGACAAGCTAAGTTCTGTTACTCCAACTATATAATCTTCATTTTTTTGCTATGTTATCATTCATGCAATTTTGAATACTCAGTATTAAAAAAGACCCCAGGCCTTAAGACTTTATCCCATGGGTGACCACTGGACTTCCACTTACCGAGGACAGAGGGTAAATTGGACTGGGACAGATATTCGGGTGACCACATTTCCCCTGATACATTTACAGGAAGTCCCCGGGTTACGTACAGGATAGGTTCCATAGGTTTGTTCTTAAGTTGAACTTGTATGTAAGTTGAAACCGTATACTTTATAATTGTAGATCCAGACAAAATTTTGTTTTCAGAGTTTAAAATTTTTTCGCTGTAATGGGACCAAGGATTATCAATAAAGCTTCATTACAGACACCTTACAGCTGATCATTGCAGCCTGGGACTATAGTAACATCCAGAGAGGTCACCAGAGGTCACAGGGGGCAGAGGGGTCCGTCTGTAACTAGGGGTCGTCCGTAAGTCGGGTGTCCTTAAGTAGGGGACCACCTGTATATAAAATGTCAGAAAAGAACGATGAACTAGATAAGACATGAAACAAACGAGAACATAAATTAGTGAGTCCCCCCCCTCCCCCCCGCGCTCAGGAGGGTCCGGGTATCGCCTGCGGTGTCAGCTCTTACAAACTAATTAGTAAAGACATAGTGCAGAATCATTGTGCACCGGGCGCCGCGCCCATTATTCCCGGAGCTGTCTGGACTTGTCAAGCCTTTATCTCATAAGTGAACCCATTGTTAAAGTCTCAAATCCCCCCGAGACCAAACAATAGCGAAAATCATTTCATTACAGTGACACCGGCCTCCGGTTTATTGCCCCAAAAGCCCATAAACAACTAATACAAAAAGCTTTCCGATGGCATTCTCACTAAATTTTCCAACAAAGTGAAATAAATTGTAACGAAGAACTCTGTTTTATTGTGAAGTTTTATGTTGTAAACTAAAAAAAAAAAGTTTAAAATTATTAAAAAAATCTTCATATAAAGACATTTTATACTTTTATTGATGTATTTTGCTTGTACTTTTGAGATACCAATAACGTATCAAAGTTTTTCGAGCGATAGACCTTGAATGATCGATTATTTTTATTATTATTATTATTATTATTATGTTATTATTTAAGGGTATTAAAGCTACTTTTAAATCTTTGTTCATGACAAAGGAGGCTAAAGTTATAGAATTGTTTTTTTATGTTAAAGGGAACCTGTCATCATATTTTCACGATTATACCTAATGACAGGTTCTCACTGTTTCCCATTAAGTTTTTATTATACAACATAGTGATTATTATAGATGTACATAAAGTATTAAAGCATTACTTATAGAAACTTAAAAGTACAACAGAGGCATGTTTTCTTTTCTCCAATGTCTCCCTCAGCTCCCTCATTCCCCCTCCCTAAGGAATAAGGGAGGGGATAATTAGGGAGCTGAGAGAAACTTTGGAGAAAGAAACCACACACCTTGTGACTTTGGTGAGCTACAGCCAAACAGATGTTCTCGTTATTCAGTGAATTTGGAACATGATTGTTCAGTGGTTGATTGGTTGAAGTACACTGACGCAGAAACATATCTTGTTTAATCCCTGATCTTGGAAAAGCTGGACTGGCTGTTGTTCATAAACACACTACATGGAGCTTCCTTAACTGTCCAGACAGGACTAATCAACCTAAGATGGATAACTCACACACCGCGGCGGGTGTGTGTCAGCGTTGATTTACTTCTGCTGTTCAGGGACACAACACGTGATGATCTTAATGGTAAAGGAGATAGAAGTGCCGGGGCGCACCACGGGCAGAGCCTTTTTAATAATTATAAACAAGATATGTTTCTGCATCAGTGTAGTTGCAGCATTCTCAAAGTATGTTTGCTTCATAATGCATAATCCGTTTCCAACAGTTTAACTGTAGTCTCGTTCCTCTTTTCCCTGTGATGTACAAATTCACAGAAATAGATTCTTAGACGTAAATGAAACAAAAGTCAGCAATTCTGGGGACAAGCTTGTGCCGAGACATTGACAAAATACAAGCTGACATGTCCGAGGACCTATTACAGGGAGGCGGCGGTAGAGAGACGGCTGTGACCTTCCATCCATTCTGCCATGTTGTGATTTTCTACTGTTGGAGTTTCCACATTTTGATGTGATAAATTGATTTATTTCTTATGAATTTCTACAAATTTTCAATTATGGTGAGAATTTCTTTGACATGGTTCTCTGGCCATGTATATATATATATATCCTATGCAAATAGTTACTTCATTGCTGGTTATATTTCCTGGATAGCTCTATTGTACATCCTTCTCTTGCTGTACTTCTGTATTTCTGGTTATCTGTTTTTTTTGGCTATTGTTCTGTGACTATCCTTTTGTGTATGTGATTCTGTACCTTATATGTTTTCTCAGTTGTAACCTGGATTGTTTACCACTCTTATTGCATTTGTCTTGTTTCTTGTCTGCACTTTGGTTGTCCTCGTGGTTGTCCAGTATCGCCTTGGATTCGCAGAGGCAAGCAGGCAGGGCTGTTGGGGGGCGGCTGGAGCTTAAGGCTCACTGTATTATTTTTCCTCTTTAAACACAGTGCCTGAACTACATTTATATTTAGTAACACCAATTACCAAGGTCTCTTACCCATTCCTGCTTCACAAGCCAATGATGTCACATTCACCAGTCACATGACTTGTTTGAAGCTCAGCATGGTTCAAGTTAAAGGGTTTGTCCTAAAATTGTTACTTATCTACAATATACAGGATAGGGAATAAATTACCGTGTGTCACAGTCTATGGGAATAGTCCCATGGGACTAAAGTCAGTGGACTCCCTGGACCACTGCAGGGAATAATGATGACAGCTGCAACCTGGGAGCGGAGTCTAAGTAGACTCCTGGTCTTCGCCAGAGTCCGCCGCAAAGCGGGATGGTCTTGCTGCGGCGGGGAAAGTTCCAATGGTCTTGCTCCACGGGTGCGACTAGGCCCGTGGTGGCAGCCAAGTTAGTGACACGGGAAGGCAGGACCATGGGAAGGCAGGGCCAAAGGAAGGCAGGACCATGGGAAGGCAGGACCATGGGAAGGCAGGACCACAGGATGGCAGGACCTCGGGATGGCAGGACCTCGGGATGGCAGGACCCTGGATGGACGGCTGGCAGGACCTCGGATTTACGGCTGGCAGGACCTCAGATGGACAGCAGGCAGGACCTCAGGAAGAACACTGGGATACAGGACCCCCACAGGATCACAGGACCGCCACAGGATCACAGGACCGGCCCCACGGGATTACAGGACCGCCACTGGATTACAGGACTGCCACAGAATTACGGGACCGCCAAGAAATTACGTGACCGCCACAGGATTACGGGACTGCCACAGGATTATGGGAACACCACAGGAACACGGGAACACGGAGGCGTCTGGAAACGCTCAGGAATCACAGAGGCGTCTGGAAACGCTCAGGAGGCTTTCTCTTCAGCAGAATGACCTGAAGATCTGGCAGGGGATGCTGGGAGTTGCCAGGCTATATAGCAGAGTTGGGATGCTAGCGCCAATAAGGAGGACACTGGCCCTTTAAATCTTGAAGAGACAACCCGTGCGCGCCCTAGCATTGGGAGCGCGCAGCCAGACGAGACAGGCGTGGAAGTGAATGAATCACCAGCTATGCACGGTGTCATGGGTACACCGGACCGGGGAAGCAGGGAAAGCGCAGCGGGCACGGGTGTACCCACGATCCGTACCGAGGATCCCAGGTGTACCCATGACACCGTGCATAGCTGGTGATTCATTCACTTCCATGGTGCCACAATGGACTTCTGGTCCCTTTTCCTCCCAATGGCTGGAGGCAGTTTAGGACTGACTCTGGCTATATGGAAATTGGATGCTCCCAGCCTATCAAATTTTTTATTGGTTTGACACTGCCTTGATATGGTGACATACAGAGAGCCTGGGGGTCATTTACTAAGGGCCCGATTCGCGTTTTCCCGACGTGTTACCCGAATATTTCCGATTTCCGCCGATTTCCCCTGAATTGCCCCGGGATTTTGGCGCACGCGATCGGATTGTGGCGCATCGGCGTCGGCATGTGCGCGACGGAAATCGGGGGGCGTGGCCGAACGAAAACCCGACAGATTCGGAAAAACCGCCACATTTAAGACAAAAAATGTGTCGCGAAAATTACACTTACCTTCACCAGGTATAGGCCGGTGAATTTCAGGGCATTCCAGCGCGCCTCCGGGGAACTTCAGCGCAGCAGCGCCACCTGGTGGATGGCGGAGGAACTACCTTAGTGAATCCCGGCCGGACCCGAATCCAGCGCAGAGAACGCGCCGTTGGATCGCGAACGGACGGGGTAAGTAAATCTGCCCCCATTGGTCTAGTTAAGTGCTTTAGTTTAAGGGACTTTTCTAAGGTCCTTAAAAGCTGCTCTATAGATGTGTCAGGAGTTGATACTCACGTATGACCAGTACAGGGCTGAAGGCCTTTCCACTAAGGCAGCCACCCAAATCCCCCAGTTAATAATGAATTACTGGTCCCAGCACTTGGACTATGAGTGACCTTAACTTATCATCTATTCTGTCAATTGCAGAAATGTTACAATAATAGGCTGAGCCGCAATACCAAACACAGCCACTTTGCAATCATCGGCAGTGTGCATGGGGAATACATTTCCTAAACTCTGCAATCACTCAAACAGCTGATTGGTGGGGGTGTTGGGTGTCAGACCTTATGTGATCTCATCAGTAGGGGATTATAATATAATACTGCAAAGGTCCATTACCCATGAAATCCTTGTACATTTGTTACTGCTCTCAATACATATGTACATGTACAAAGGACCTTTCAAAGGTCCTGAAACCACATATTGAAAGCAGCGGAAGGGACACATCCTTCATTCCACAGGAAGCTGATTCTAGGACCAGATGTAGGGAGTGATTCCAGACATGTAGGGGGTATAATATTGAGCCCAGGGCCCATGGGGGTCTTCTATCCACCTCTAGATTTCATATAGAGGAAGAATCCTATGGATGTGCCATCAATATTCTGTATAGCACAGAAAATAATTGCTCTTTGAGTTAAAAATTTCCTTATCCATCTCCATCCCTCTCCCGATTATGACGCAGGGAGCGGATCTATAGACCGGTAACTTTCCGTTACATCCCCTGCGGTTCCATATTCAGCTATTGGTTACATTCCCAGATCTTATCTCATTCATCACATTCATAATTATGTTTTATTATTTTTGCCCCTGTGTATTTCCTTCCATGTGACCCAAATTTCCCATCACGGATAAATGATTGGCGCCGATAACGAGCGGATTCCTATAAACCTGAATGTGTAAGTTATTCCTATAAACCGTTAACTTACCATTCAGGTTTATAGAAATCCGCTTCGTTTATCGCGCCAATCATTTATCCGTGATGGGAAAGTGGGTCACATGGAAGGAAATACACCGTGGGCGCAAAAATATAAAACATATGTGATATGAGATAAATCTGGGAATGTAACCAATAGCTGATATGAACCGCAGGGGATGTGACGAAATTTACCGGTCTATAGATCTCGCTCTCCCTGCGTCCTAATCGGGAAGGGATGGAGATGGTAAGAAATTTTTAACTCAAAGGCAATTATTTCTGTGCCTATACAGATATTTGATGGCACTCCATAGGATTCTCCTCTATTGAAATCTAGAGGGGCATAGAGACCCCCATGGGCCCTGGGCTCAATATTATACCCCCTACAATGCTTGGAATCACTCCCTAGATCTGGTCCTAGAATCACTTCCTGTGGATGAAGGATGGTTCCCTTCCCGCCTTCAATATGTGGTTTCAGGACCTTTGAAAGGTCCTTTGTTTACATGTACATATGTATTGATAGGCGAGTAACAATGTACAAGGATTTCATGGGTAATGGACCTTTGCAGATTATATTATAACCCCTACTGATGAGTCACATAAGGTCTGACACCCACACCCCCACCAACATCTGTTTGATGGATTGCAGTTTTTTAGGAAATGTATTCCCCATGCCACACTGCCGAATGATTGCAAGTGGCTGTGTTTGGTATTGCGGCCAGCCTATTATGTAACATTTCTGCAATTGACAGAAAATATAAGTTAAGGTCAGTCGGAGTCCAAGTGCGGGACCAGTAATTCATTTTAACTGGGGTTTGGGTGGCTGCCCAGGGACCAAGGATTTTTGTTGTGGCCCAAGGCCACCTAACCAACCACCAAGTTTGGTATAAGCCCTGAAGAAATTATTAGTGGAAAGGCCTTCAGCCTCTGTACTTGTCATACGTGAGTATCAACTCCTGACCACATCTATAAGCAGCTTTTAAGGACCTTAGAAAAGTCCCTTAAACTAAAGCACTTAACTAGACCAATGGGGGCAGATTTACTTACCCCCTTCCAGTTCGTCGATCCAGCGCGTTCTCTGCGCTGGATTCGGGTCGGGCCGGGACACTAATGTAGTTCCTTCCTCCGCATCACCCCAGGTGCGCTGCTGCGCTGAAGTTCCGCCGAGCGCGCTGGAATGCCCTGAATTCACCGGCCTATACCTGATGAAGTAAGTGTAATTTTAGCGACACATTTTTTGTCTAACATGTGGCGTTTTTCCGAATCTTTCGGGTTTTTCGTTCGGCACACGCCCCCGATTTCCGTCGCGCACATGGACGCAGCACCACGCCACAATCCGATCGCGTGCGCCAAATCCCGGGGCAATTCAGGGAAATCGGCGGAAATCGGAAATATTTCGGGTAACCGTCGGGAAACGCGAATCGGCCGCCCTTAGTAATGACCCCCAGGCTCTCTGTATGTCACCATATCAGGCAGTGTCAAACCATAAAAAATTTGATGGTCTGGGAGCATCCATTTCCATATAGCCAGAGTCAGTCCTACCTGCTTCCAGCATTGAGGAAAGGGACCAGAAGTCCATTGTGGCACCATGAAGTGAATGAATCACCAGCTATGCACGGTGTCATGGGTACACTGGGATCCTCGTACGGATCGTGGGTGAACCCGGCCCGCGCGCTTTCCCTGCTTCCCCGGTCCGGTGTACCCATGACACCGTGCATACTGGTTGATTCATTCACTTCCACGCCTCTCTCCTGTGTCTGGCGGCTCTCTCCCATGCTAGGGCGCGCACGGGTTGCTCTTCAAGATTTAAAGGGCCATGTCCTCCTTTGGCGCTGAGCATCCCAACTCTGCTATAAGCCTGCAACCTCCAGCATCCCCGCCAGATCTTCAGTTCATTCTCTGATAGAAAAGCCTCCTGAGGCTTTTCCAGACCCCTCTGTGATTCCTGAGCGTTTCACAACGCTCCGTGTTCCCGTGTTCCTTGGTGTTCCCATAATCCTGTGGCAGTCCCGTAATCTCTGTCGGGCGTCACGTAATTTCTTTGGCGGTCCCGTAATTCTGTGGCAGTC